>PVJL010003233.1:95020-117928 GCA_004026885.1 Lyroderma lyra
GCGGGGCCGCTGGGCGGAGGACGCGCTCGGCCGCGGGGAGGGCCCACGGAGGAAACGGCAACGGCCGCGTCGTCCTATCGCCCGGCCCTCCCGGGCACCGCCCCGGCCGGTCCCGCGGGGACCTGGGACTCTCGGCCCGGACTGGGGAGGAGACAGGCCCGCGAGCGCCGGAAGACTGGGCCGCGGAGACCCCGCCCTCGGGGCAGAAGAGCCGGGTCTTGGCATTGGGGAGACGCTAGGTCGGATGTCATCCCCACACTGGGGTCCCCCTAGCTGTGACGCTAAGTGAGTGAACCGTGGGCGCGCCTAGGTCCTCCCACCTTTCCCGCAGTGAGTGCTCGCAACAGCCCTTGGGGGAACTTCTCTTTGAGGCTGGCTTACAAAGGAGGAAAGGGAGTCTCCGGCGAGAAACGGCCGGGGAGGATGTGGGGCAGGAGGATTTCTTTAAAGGGTGTGTGAAGTCCGGCCATTCCTAAGGCACAGAAGCCTGGCCTGCAGCAGCAAGTCTCCACGATTAGTGCTCAGTGCTGTTGTATTTAACTTTTGTTCACACATACAAAAGCAGGGCAGTAAAAGGGCCCCATATACCCATCGACTAGCTTCAATCATGTATGCATCTTGCAATTTTTTTTAAACCTTCCATGTTCCTTTCCACATACCCTTTTTTTTTCCTGGAGTAATTTAAAACATTCCAACCGACATGTTTCACCTTTAAATACTGGAGTATGTTATCTTATTGATAACGCCTATTTTTTCAAACACTTCCATAGTACTAATACAGGGAAGGGGTATGAGGACTCCTTTACAAAAGAGGGAACTAGGAGGCTGGACTCAAAGCCTGCTGTACCACCAGATGGTCAAAACGCAGGCAGCTGTGAATCACATAGAACAAACTAGAAACCTATTGAGCAAAAAGATGCATTGTAATGGCCATTCCTGTAATTAAACCTACAAGCTAGCCACAGGTCATACCTTACAAAAGTTAAAGGTAAACCTACCCCTATTCTTCTTGTACCTTGCAGAAGTGAAAGATAAACCTACCAAGACATTTTTCATGGAAACAAGAAATATATAGAAACCCTGAGGGCGGAGGGGTCTTTCTCCCACTAGGGATTAGAGAGAGCGACTCCATCTGTGGGATGGCTTTTTCTTACTTTCTGCTAAATAAACTTACTTTCACTTTAAACTCTATTTATCCTCTCACATTTGAATTTTTCCCTAAGTGAAGCCGAGCACCTTCTTGGCCTACTCCAGGAGATGATGCCTGCAACATCAACATCAGTATCACACCTCACAAAGTTTAGAATCCCCAATCCAGTTCAGTTTTCCCTGATTGACCAAAAATGTCTTAGGACAGCTGGCCTCTCCTACCCAACATCTGAAGAGGAATGACACACTTCAGAGGGAGTGGGCCTCAAGCAGGATTTTGCCAAAGAAGCCTCCTCGCAGCCACAGAGCTAGAATGTTAGTTCCAACAGAGGGAAGTCTGAGGGGTGGAAATATCAAGTGCAATGGAGGTCAGATATTTAACAAGACTTAGTAAAATATTGCACTATATTATTTCAACAAAGGACAACGTTGCATGTTAAACACAAGAGGTCCTCCAGGTTCATAGGCATGCACACCCTGACCATTTTTCAACAAACATACAGGCCTCTTGACTTATATATCTGGTTTCAGTTCTGCCTGCACATGCCCTCAGGCACTTGGGTTTCAGAAGGACAGCCATCCTCTGGCTTCTCCTGCCCTCCTCATGGGCCATGTCCACTGGTAGCTGGTAGTCCTGCTCTAAACTTGCTAGACCATGCTCCAGCTACCTGGGATCTGGGAATTCCCAATGGCTCTAAGCCCATTTATAGGATGTGTACCTAGATCAGTACTCCTGAGAATAAACAGGTTGGTGAATGTGGGCTGAATCTTCTCATGGGGCCACACTGGCACTCCAGGGAGTCCAAGAATTCTACATTTAAACCTGACCTCCCAAGTTGCTATGAAGGTACCTTTATCAAGGCCAGAAAATAGAATGAAGTCTATTTTACAGTGATAAAATTTTTGACAGAGACCTTAACTTGGACAGAAGTGGAAAGGGTCTGTGGGAGGGACTATTACACCCTACATCATCATGAGAACCCTGTAAGAACTCTCTTTACAACAGAGCTCTATGGTTGTAAGGTTTTGGCCGGCGAATAGTTGCAGGAGGCCACAATTAGTCAAGAGATAAATTTAAGGCATATTTGAGCAGTAGGAGATCAGGCAAGTGTACCAGAACCTCCCCAGTAGAAGGAGAGATGAGTATGTATTAAGCAGTACAAACAAAGATGGTCTGAGGCAAACAAAGGTGGCCTGAGGCCAGGGGTTTAGTAGAAGGAAGTTTTCCTTGGTTTCCTTGGATTTCCCACATCTTGCTCCCATGGTCCACTGCAATCGTTAGGTCCTGCCTGCAACCTTCCATCATGCAAGGGCTCTCTCACTCATCATGCACTTATGGCCTTGGACAATGGGGAAGGCAAGTATAGATTGGCTGGAACACAAAACAAAGCAAAATAAATGGCTTCCCTTTTTTCTTTTTTCTCTTTTCTTTTGTTATGGCCTAACAGTTGTAACAACCCCTCCCCTTAACTTCCTCTTCCCCTCTAAAAAGTACTTTCTCCATCTTTTTCTGGTTCAGTGTGTGCACTTGGCTTGGCATGTCTGCACATACTAGATGACTACTTTTTCCTTTTCCTAAATAAATCCTTTTTGGTGACAGAATACCTGGTAGACTTTGTTTTCTTGGTTGACAATAGCTTGTTGGTTTTATTTGCAAATCTTATGATTTAAACATTTGGTTTGTGTACCCCCTCTTGTACTCTTGCCCTGGGGTCTGTAATTTTGACATGGGCTTGCCTTGTTTCAATATAGTTATGGGTACAAGAAACATTTAATTCTCTTCTTAACGCTAATGCAAGACAAATAACACAGCAAAGTATAATGAGAAATGACAACTAGCAGTTGACCTCTGTTGACCTTAAAAATAAAACAGTTATTTTACCAACAAATACTATGCTTATGCAGAAGAGCAGAGTATTGTAACTCAGAACAAGGAAGCTATAGCAAGAGCCAAAGGCAAGTCCAACAAACCAAGGAGAGGAAAGTTATCTGATGGAGAAAAAGGGGGAAGTTGGGAGCAGTTGGTTTGAATGAAAATGTTAGAGAAACGTGAGTTCAGGGTAATGACTGCTTCTCATTGGCTGAGTTGCTGGAGTAGTCGGTTTCTTGTAGGAGAAGCAATGTACAGCTTTTCCTGTTGGGGCATGTAATTGATGATTCTTTCCTGTTGAGGATTTTTTCAGCCGGGGTTTGTCATTGACAATCCTTTCAGTAATTGATCTTAAGTGGTACTGCATGTGTGCTCCCCTTTTGGTCTCCCAACTCCATTTTATTTATTTTTTTTTTAATTCATTTTTATTGTTAGACTTATTGGGGTGACATCTGTTAGCAAGGATTACATAGGTTTCAGGCATACAATTCCACAGTGCATTGTCAACTTGATGCATAATAAGTTCACCACCTAAAGGATGTTTCTCTTTCTTAATTTTCATACCTTTCTAGTAGAGAAACCACAGAGAGAACGTAGCACTCTTGTTAAGGAGACAGCCGCAGTTAAGCTTCAAAGGACGGTTGTCATGCCAGGACATAAGACCCATTCCGCAGGGCCTTGGTAAATGGCAGGCAATGGGTACCAGTTCCTGCAAACTGGCTTGTGTCCCACTCATTTCCTCTCGCCCACAGGCATTTTTATAAGTGCCCAGAGTGCTGGTTTGGGAATCCAGAGGCCTGGCTATATTCTAAGCAGTGAGTAGCTTTTGCAAAGAGATACTATGCTGAAATTGTAATTTTTACATGGAAACTTAAGATATGTAGATATAAAAGACATTTGTTAATGATGAAGTTCCAATGTTAAGGGATATTATGAACTGAATTGTGTCCTCTAAAATTTGTGTATTGAAGCCCTGACTTTCAATGGTACTGTATTTGGAGATGGGGACTATAAGTAGTTAATAAACGTTAAATGAGGTCACAAGGGTGGGGTCCTGACCTGGTAGGACTGATGTCCTGACAAGAGGAAGAGACATAAGAGAGCTCGCTCTCTCTTTCTACTTACAGGGAAGAGGCCATGTGAGGACCAGTGAGAAGGTGGCCATCTACAAGCCAAGGAGAGAGGACTCGCCAGAAACCAACCCTGCCAGCACCTTGATCTTGGATTTCCAGCCTCTGTGAGAAAATAAATTTCTGTTGTTTAAGCCACCTTGTCAGGTTGTGGCAGCCCTGGGAGACTAATGCAGGGAATTAATGTTTTCACAACAAGCTCATCTTAGGAAAGTTATTATAGACCATGAGGAAGGAGATACCTACCACCAAGAAGGCTCTTGGTGGCTAACTGGGTTCTAATGTTAAAAACAGAGTCCAGCCGCTATTTCTACACAGGGGCCTCTCATATAAACCACACTTCACAGAGAAGCCTAAGCTGCCTGCCTTCTGCACTGAACTGACTTCTGACACTGTGTTCCTGCCATCTGAGCCAGCTCTTATAAAGGAGTTTCTGGAATCCTACCTATTTCAACAAATAGGACTGAGACTTTCTAAGTCCAATTGGTGTTGCACGTCCATTGTAGGAGGAAGCCCTGCCCTAAGGAGTTATTCAACTATATCTAGCATGCCAGAAACTTCCTGCCCAGATGCAAGGACTTCCCCGCAATAAAGCAATAAATCCTAAATTCTTTTTTCTGTAAGAGCCCGCCAAGAATTCGTACCAATGCATTAGGACCACCAATCAAAAGGCAACACGATTGCCCCTTTGTCTAAAAGCCTGTAAGTCCTATAAAAGGACAGGACGAGAATGAGTCGGGGAGCTCAGCCATTTTAGACTTTTGTCTGCCATGGCTCCACTGGCTGAATAAAGACCCCTTCCTCTTCTATCTTTGGTGTTTGGGTGATGCTTTCTCTTTGCCCAGCCTAGATTCCTGCTACACTATATCCTGACCCACATCTTCATAAAACAATCAGAGTGGCTCCATTCTGATTAATTAAGTCAGAAGACCAATCAAACTGCAAGGATTTGTAATCCTCATGCAAATGATGGACCAATCAGAGACCAGGAGTGGGGACTTCTGTTTAAATTAGGTCAGTTTCCCCCTGGCTCATGGAGCACAGTTTCCCTTTCTTCCAGACTGCAGACTGAATATCCTCATCTGGAGCACAAACACCAAAGGCCAGATGGCTTGCCAGAGTGGAGCAGACCAGGACAGAAAGGAGTGGAGGGGACTGGCACAGAATAGAGTAAAGCTGGACCAGGGTCTTCTCACCCCAGGTCACCCTTGCAGGCTTGCTGTTGCACAGCCATGCTGCTTCATAATTGAGCTGTAACACTATTGAACTATATTCCACAGTCATCCTGTTCTCACAGCTGTGCTGTATCACAATTGAGCTGTTTGCACTGAAGTTTACTTCTTCACTGCACCCCAATTTGGAGATACTGCCAAGAACCACCAGATGACATAGGAACCTCAGTTTTCTCATCTATGAAGTGAGACTAATACTGGCACCTACCACACAGGATTGATGACAGAAATTGATACATGTAAAACTCGCAGCACAGTGCCTTGCATGTAGTAAGAGCTCAATATATGTTTGCTGCTACTATGCTCATTGTTACTATTGTTAACAAAACAACAACAACAAAACAAAATAAAACAAAAAACCCTGAGGCTGTAAAACAAGTTAAAAGTTTATTTGGGATCTTAAAGAATTCTAATCTGAGAGATAAGACACAGATTCAGGCAACAATTCAAACTGTGCTCTTGAGCGAGAACAAAGGCATCTCTTAGAAAGGCAAAACCCACAAAATGTAATTCTTTCGTGCAAATGAATTGCTGGCTAGGTTCACAGGGACTGATTAGTTCCAGAATGCAAGCAAGGGAGGCAAAAACCACAAGGAAGGAAGTAGAGTATGTATGTGTCCACTGTAGCAGTTGTTATTCCAGGATGTTTACAGCTCAGCCTTGAGCTGAATTTAGCAATAGTTGTAGCAACTCAATAGCAGCTCTGTGAATTGGGGCACAAGATGTGCATAAGCCCCACTTCCCTAATAGCTCCTGCCTCTATTTTAAGCAATTCTTACTCCATTCACTTTTTTTTTCCATTATCACTAAAATTCTGACAGGACAAATTGGAGGGGTGATTCCAGGCACCTTGAATGACAAGTGGGTGAGGTTTAGAGGCACAAGGAGGGCCTGTCAGTTAGGTTGACGTGGGCATCCAGGCAGGCCTGACCCTGCCTCCACCTTTTCTCATGTCTTAGTTTCCTGCCATCACTCTGCCACCACAGCATCTACTCTGTGTCCTGGCCAGTCCTTGTCTTCCCCAAATGGCCTTCAGCTTGGTGGCAATAGCCCCAGCCCAAAACCTGCTCAGCTCTACCTCCCACCCCTCCAGTGCCCACATAGTCTCAAAACCTATAGGGCAGCCCTGCTTGGCAGAGGCCCTTGTGATGAGCTGACTAAACCCTGCCATCACTTCTACACAGGGTAAAGGGGTGTAGATGGGTCTCAGAGACTGACCCCACAAAATAACTTTGGAGTTTGTGGTCCTCAGTCTCTTCGCACAACAAAGCCAGCAGTCCTTGTGCTGCCACTGAACTGTCCCTTCACAGAACATACCTCTTGAGGTCAGCCTCTTGCCCAGTCTTATTGCCAAGGTTGCCCTCTGCAATGCCTCTTTAGACTCTGCTTGAGGTTGTCCTCCCTGGGAAATGTCAAGCACATGTCCCTCAGCTTCCTTTCTCACAATCCCCAACACCTCTTAACTATGTCACTGTGCTATGTTAGATTGGATATTTGGCCCCTTAGCCTGTGACTTCCCCAAGGGAGGGGACTCTGTTCCTCTCTGGATTCCTAGCACATTGCTAGTACAAAGGAGTCATTTGCTTTAGGTTGCTCTCTGGCTCCCAGAAGCGATGTTGAGATGAGGATACAAGTGCAGGTACTTTATTTGGGAGATGATCTCAGAAAACTGGTAGAAGAGTGAGGAGGGGAGACAGAGAAAGGAAGGCAGCCAATAAAGTTTCATTGTCAACAATGACACCTGGAGCTTAGTCCTGCTGGGACCTCAGGGAGCCTTACAGATATCCCACCTGAAGGCTATGTAAATCCTTACTCCTGCCAGTCTCTATGTGAAGCTGCTTCCAGGGAACAGTAGTGCTCTGGCTCTTCAGGCCTGATGCTTTGTCAAACAAGGTAGGCCAAGAAGCTCCAGAAAGCAGAAAAGCCCTCCTGGAAATCACTGCAGGTCCCACGTTAAGAAGTCAGGCAGGTGTGCTCTGGCTATGGGACATGTGAACAGAGCAGCAGCAGGGACCACTGCACTGGAAAGATGTTTGCTGATCACAGGCATAAATAAATAAGTGCAATGATGGAGAGTACAATTTCCAGGCACTACCCTGGGTGCAATGGGCTTTCTGCACATAATCGCTAACCCCAATGGCAAGCCTGTGAGGTGACTGCATGCCTTTTCTGTGCATGAGGAAACAGATCCTTAAGAATTACTCCACTTGCCCAAAATCACAGCCTTGAGTGACAGAGCTGAGATTCAAATTCTGTTCTGACTGAAACTAAAGGTGATACTTCCATCGCATTAGACCACTTCTGTCAAATGAGCAAACCACTGAATGATGAATGAATGAGTGCTGAAAAAGACGCTCTGATTCATCTAGTGTTTCAGTTGAAAGATGACTGAAAGCTCTATGGGTTATCTGCTCTTTGATATTAAATTTACAATATCAAATTACTTAATGATAAAGACTAACTAGAACTTCAAGCAAACAATCAGTCGGGAGGGTCTATCGGAGGAGCTGGGGCTTATGGAAGTTCTCGTGCTCTGTGTAACCACAAAAATGCTACAAGTGAGAACCCCACAGAGAACTCCATGTTTATAATTCAGCTCTGTGGTTATACTTCCCCTTCTCTGTTCTTCCTTTTTCCTTCTGTAAATACCCTTCCATCCTGGCATGCAGGCCAGAGTATGCACGTGGCTTGCCATGTCTACATGCACTGGGTTGCAACCCTTTCTTTTCCTGAATAAATCTTTTTTGGTTTCAAAACACCTAGTTGACATTATTTTTAAGTTGGCAATTTGAAACAGTAAAATTCCAAAGAATGAAATTTGGTCTCTGATGATTATGAAGATGTTTCAAGATTACCTAGAAACTGTCCCCTTCACTTTTTCCCCTTGACATGCTGGATAATCCAGGGCTGGTTTAGCAGCCCCCTCCCCCACCGCCCCCACTGTCCTACACCAGAAAGGCCATGCCTGTTCTCCACTCACTTACGTGGAAAAGAGGGTCACTGTTATTGTTTGTCCCTCCTAATTAGCAACCTGCTCGCAGAGCTCTGCTGGGAACTAACAGAAAAGCAGGAGGAACCATGGGGCTTCAAGAGGGGACAGTCCTGCCATAGTTCACTCCACCCTAGGCCCAAACCACCCCCTTTGGGCATCCTGGTTCAGAGTTGCCAGGAAGGAAGATTAGCGCCACCACCAAGAATCATGCAATTTGCAGAACCATTAGCAGAAGCAAAAATGTTCATGCTGTAATGGAAATAGCACCTTGTGTTTTATTAGGGCTTTCCAACACATGCTCACATCTGTGCATCACAGAATCATCGTGACAGGCCTGGGGGTAGGCTTGACCATCAAGGAGTGTCTGGCAGTGCCAAACTTAGAAGATGAGGGACTCTCCTGATGCTGTTAGAAAATCTCCCTACAGCAGACCTGGAGGTCTTCTCCACCCTTAAATTGTTTAACAGCCAGGGACTGACTTGTCTTTGTTAAGGCATAGGTACAAAGACTTAGAGCACCCGCGTAGGGGCTTGCACTGGGGGTTGGTCTCAGTGAAGCTGCTGAGAGGTAGAAATGTCAGGAGAAACTGGTCCAGCTTCCAGGACCTGGAGCCACAGAAAGTAGCACTCTTGTGAAGGAGGACAACTAGTGTGTGCCCAGCGGCTGGTGCCCCAACACTTCCCAGACCCCAAGGACAGGACAGCTCCCAGGGCTGCTGGGAAGACACCTCAGGGTCTAGATCTGGAGGGCCTGAGATGACTGAGCCTGCTGCTAAAAATAGTCACACAGGTTTGGTTTTGCTGACTTCACTTTGAAAAGAAACAGGCAAAAGGGAAGGGGTTTGGGGTCAGCCCTTCACCAAGCATGACAGCCTAAGAAAAACTTATCTCGACAGATTCAATATGGAATGGCTCCTGCTCTGCCATCTTCTCCTTCTCTTCCTTGACCATACTATGATGTAACATTAACCTAGGAGACAGAGTTAATACGGGAAACAGAAATTGGGTTTGGGAAACCGAAACCTACCTTAGCCCTTACTGTAACCGGGACAATTGAGACCTATGCTTGACTAATCAATAATAAAACCTGGACAA
This sequence comes from Lyroderma lyra, assembly GCA_004026885.1. Classification (NCBI taxonomy): domain Eukaryota; kingdom Metazoa; phylum Chordata; class Mammalia; order Chiroptera; family Megadermatidae; genus Lyroderma; species Lyroderma lyra. The sequence continues at coordinate 104,488 of PVJL010003233.1, forward strand.
TTATAGTCTATGCTTCGATCAGTGGTGACCACCTAGGTTTCCCTCCATATGTTGCCTAGCAACCTCTCCTACCTATATAACTTCACTCCCAACAGCCGGAGCGGCTGCTCGCCCATTGTGAGGCAGCCCGGCAGCTTTCTCCCCAATAAAGCTTGTCACTACCACCCGATGTTTTGGCTCCTTTCTATCAGTCTCCTCTCCAATAACATGCAGATCATTCCCTCCCCAGGGGCCACTTTCATTCTTGGAGGTTAGCAGTATATAAAAAAGATGAAGAAATGCCAAAATGGGCTTTAAAAAATTGTGGTGCTTTATAAATGTCAACATATGTGATATTGTGATTTAAAATAAGAAATATATATATATTTGATCTTCAGGTTACGGTGTACTTTTCAAGATAGAACAATTTAGTTTATTTCTCTTGTTTGTTTGTTTGCTTATTTATTTATTTATACTTTCCTTCCTACTTGATTCAAGTGCTCTGTTTTCCTGAGATTACATACATACCTCATTAATCCGGTCAATTACCTACCATTAACTTAAAAGAAGACTCAGACATACGGACTCAGGCAACAAAGCTGCAACTCCCCTGCAGTTTCCACCAGGTGACGTAGAAATAACCCCTAAACCAGGTCTGCGGTGATAATATCTCAGAGCAAACCAGACCCCAGGAGGGGTCAACACCCAGGAATTGCCAGACCAACTTCCCCTTTACTTTGTTCTGCTTCTTCTTATGTGTCTATAAACCTCCTGGCCATTCTCAGAAGGGGGAAGGCAGCCTTTGATATAGGAGTCTGCCATCTTCCAGGAATGCTGACATTTTGAGTAAACCTACTTTTCTATTTACCGACCCTTGTTTCTCCATCATTGGCTCACAGTCAAACCTGAATTCGGTAACACTAAAACCCTTGGAATTTCATGTAATGAGAACCCTAAAGGTATCTTTTGTTATGTTAATGAGGTAACTTTGAATCCCACCTGAGGATGGGGGCTGGTTGCCAGGAGAACCCACCAGGAGATTAGAAGGCTCGAACTTTCAGTCCCACCTCCTTGAAGTTCCAGGAAGGGAGAGGGGCTGAAGATTGAATCAATTGCCTATGACCAATGATTTAATCAAGCTGCCTATGTAATTCTCAACTATTAAAAACTGAGACTGTAAAACAAATCAGAAGTTTATTTGGGGTCTTAAAGGATTTGATTCCTGCAGACACAAATTTAGAGGAGACCTGAAACATGCTCTGGGGAAGACGAAGACAGAGCTAATTAAGGCAAAAATGACAAGTTGTAACAAAGGAAACTTTTCCCACTGGCTATCTACTGTGGTATGCTGACTAGTTCAAAAAGGGTTGGTCAGGTCCTGGTGGTGAGACACTGAGGTAAGCAAACTCCAGAATGTGCTTCTATAGCAAGCGCTTAAGTTCAAAAGTTCAAACCTCATTCAGGTATGGACGTGATGTGGGCCAAACAGAGTAGCCATCCCCCCCACTTCACTAAAAACTCCTATTCTAGTTCTTTGGCTCTCAGTTTCACTTTTTTCCAGACCAAAGCTTTTCAACTTACTAACTGGGTCTGGTTCTCCTTATCCAGGGGCCTTTGCAATGCAGAAGTCACCTGGCAAGGTTTCCAGCCCATCTCCACCAAAGGAGTCAACTTGGCGGATCTCGAGACCCCTTCCCCCTTTAGATCAGATAGGGTGACAGCTCCGTGGATCCCCACTAGGTAGGGACAACGACCATTTTCAGCAGGAAGCAGATACAGAAGATGAGACCTCCACCCCCTCGCTTCCCATGGAGATTTGTGGGGATCACGTATCTCAAGAGGACCAGAGGAAGGCAGATAGAATAGGGAAATCTCGACCTCCCCCATGAGACTGCCTGCTGGAATTGTTATGCCTAGACACCACCCTTTCACATGTAATCCCTGCCCCGGACTAGGAGGAAGTCCCACACAAAGACAAGGAAATCAGAGGGCCCAAGTAGCCCACCAGCTTGGTCCAGCTTCTAACGCCTGCACAGTGGGAGTTACCTGAACCTCATTATACCATCATTGTAATGTCATACATGTGCCCGGAAGTTCATTAATATCATAACACACTGAACTCTGGAAAAGGGCATGCGCAGTCAGAAGGCATTATGAAATAGATCTCTTGTCAATCAATGTCAATCAAGAGACCCCACGCCCAGAGGTGTCTCCCCCAAAGACAAAATAAAGGCCCCAAAGCCTTGTTCATCGGGGCTCCTGAGCCACTCTCCTTGCTCAAGCCCGCTCCTACCTCTTTGGAGTGTACTTGCCCCTCAATAAACTATCTCTTTGTTTCACCTCTTTACTTTTGCGTGTATCTCGTTCAATTCCTTGCTCGAGATACCAAGAACTTGGACATCGTGTCGACAAGGACACCCCATTTTTCCGGTAACAGATGTGCTTAAGTTTGACTTCCCTTATGACCTCCTGACTCCATTTTAAGGCCCCTTGACATTTGTGACTCCATTTTAGGTATTTCTGTTCACCTAATGAAGCCTCCATAAAACCCCAAAAGGACAGGGTTCAGAGAGCTTCTGGGTGAGTGGACACATGGAAATTGCGAAAAGTGGCAGACTAGAAGAGTATGGAAGCTACCAGCCTTTTCCCCCATACCTTCCCTTATGCATCTCTTTCATCTGGCTATTTCTGAGTTATATCCTTTATAATAATCTGCAAGTAAAATGTTTCTGTTGTTGCGGAAAGGCTCTGCCTTCGAATGTTGCAGAAGGCTCTACCCGTTCACCCGTCAGAAAGACCAGGCAGCACTCCGAGCACTTGTGAGATCAGGTCGTTTATTTTACGCCGGCGGCTCCGTTGTTTCCAAAGTCTGAGCCCCGAACAAAGGCAGGGAGGGGCAATGTATAGCACAGCATTTCCATAATAATCACCAGTTTCCCGCCTACAGGCTGGGGTTGGCAGACACAGGGGCTCAGGGAGAAGAACCAGGAAGTGACTCCGGGGGGTGGGGGTCCCGGACTGGGCTATCGGCCATGTTGGGAGGCAATATTTCACTACACTGTGACTTCTGCAAGCCACTCTAGTAAATTAATCAAACTTGGGAGGAGGTCGTGGGAACCTCTAATCTACAGCTGGTCGGTCAGAAGCACAGTGATAACCTGGGCATGCGACTGGCATCTCTGAGCTATGGGGGGTGCGACTGAGCCCTTAACCTGTGGGATCTGACACTATCTCCAGGTAGACAGTATCAGAATTTAATTGAATTGGCATCCCTCCACATACACATTGGGTGTAGAACGTTTTAACACAGAATGCATTAATGCTTAAAATATAATGTAACATAACTATGAGTATGTTAGGATTCAATTATTGCAGTTTTTATTAGTAATTCTCAATCACTGAATACTATATAGTAAAAGGACAGGTATTTAAAGTTGTATAATATGCACATTTTCCCCCTTTTGTCTATATGTGATATTAAGTCTATGCTTAGGAGAGTTTCAATTTGGGAAGATGAAAAAGGTCTTTGGATGGTTGGTGGTGATGTTCACACAATTATGACAATGTCCTTAATACCACTGAACAGTAGTACACTTAAAAATGGTTAAGATGGGGAGTTCCCTGGTGGTGTAGTGGCTTAAGGCTTTGGCGCTGGTGCTGTCAGTGCTGCGGCCTGGGTTCGATTCCCAGCCAGGGAGCTACCCACATACCAAAAAAAAGCAAAAAAAATAAAAAATAAAAAAAATAAAAAAAAGACAGGGTGAAAGATGGAGTACCACCCAGGTCTGAAATGCCAGCCTAGGGCAACGACCCGTAGTGGTCCAGAGACAGCCTCCTGCTGCATGCAACATCCTTGGATCAGAGGTCAGCTGAGGCCTTTTGCCCCAGGGAGGCTCCCACAACAGGCTGTATCACCTGAGGGAGCTGGGCTGCACCACAGCTTCCTTGGCTCTTCCTGCTTCCTCCCGTTGATATCTTGGTGGGGTGGGTGGGAGGATACCCCCGCAAACCTCTCAAACACCTAATTCCACCTAATCATCTGAGTTTTGAGGCTGGAGCTGACACCCATTTTTTGCTTCTGTGTTTCTCCCCAGGGTGACTGTCTCTTACAGGCCCCACAACCTCACCTATGTTTCAGGACTTGCAGGATCACCCAGGGCACATCCAGATGGCAGAGAGACACACACAGGGTGCAGGCTGCTGCTAATTAGAACCTTTATTTGCCCTGGGGCCACTTTCTTACCCAGCCAAATGTCACCCTGATTAGACTGGGGTTGGAAGTGGGGGCCGGAGGGTAGGTCCCACACAGGGATTGAGGGTGCAGGCAGGAGGCTTTCACCAGCTGCTTCAGGTGGACGTGCCATGCACTGGGAGGTGGTGAGAAGGGCAATCAGGTTGCCAGGGGAGGCAGGTCAGATTGTGGAGGGTGAGACAGGCCTTTCTTCTTATGAGAACTTTCTTCAGTACTCGACAGTAATTGTTTTGACCCGCAGGTACTCATTCAGGGCCGTCTCTCCTGTAAGACAGTGCGTGCCTTTGGAACCATCATCATCACAGAGGCTCCTGCATGCATATTCTCTCATGGATTCCTATAGCAACTGAGTGGGGTCAACCCCAGCTCAACCCCAGTTACAGATGAGAAACTGAGGCCTGGGAGTTTAGCCACCAAGGAGTGAGGGGCCATGATTCCAACAGCCATTGAAACACAGAACCAATCTGAGGCCACGATTCCAGAGACTTCCTCCTCTCAAAGGAGAGCGTCCTATCAGCTCCAGGGCAGCCAAAAGACTCTCTTGGTGTCTTCTTATTACCCAGATGTGCCAGCCTCTCCCACTGCTGCCTCCCAGCTAATTCCAGATCAAGCTATGACAAGGAAAAGGGGTGCCCCACAGGGCAGGGGGTGGCAGGTGAGACGCATCCTCAGTCACATGGCAACTCAGAGAAAGAGGAGTGCTAGAGCAGAGCTCCACTTTCCCTGGCAGGTAGGCCAGGTTTGCATTCAGCTCCTCACCTAGGTGACCTTGTCTCTGCAATGCAGACTCACACTGCCCCATTGAGTACACTTGGCCCCCATGGTGTCCCCTCTCCCTGAGGTTGAAACCTATAAATGGGTGGCCCCTGAGCTCCTCCATCTCACCCCAGCCTGCCTCTTTAGCCTGCTCTCCTCCTCCTATCCTCTCTACCCTGGGCCAATGCCAGCCTCTCTGCAGCTCAAAGCAGGTTTCTTCAGGACCTGCCAACCCCTCTCCTAGGAACAACACCTCCCCCACAATTCCCAAGTCTTTATGGTTGGCTCCTTCCACCACTGGGGTCTCAGGGCAGGTACCACCTCCTCAGAGAGCCCTCCCTGTCTCCTGGGTAAAGCTGCCCTCCCAGTCTCCTTGCATAGATCACTTTGTCATCTCTGCTTCCCAGCACTCCTCGCTTTCTAGAAGGATCTTGTTTACTGCCTTAATTATCACTTTACCCTTCCCAGTAAGAAGTGAGCACAATCTTGTCAGTGCTACGCCCCTGGCCCCTGGGATAGGAGCTGGCTCCAAGTGGCCTCTAACAGATGTTTAGGATTAGGTTACCCAGGTCTTTGCCAAATCCAGACTGCTTGAACCCTCCGAAGGGAGCAGCCACGTCGGTCTTGTTGTAAGTGTTGATGAACACGGTGCCGGCCTCCAGCTTGTCACTGACGTACAGGGCCTTGCTGATGTCCCTGGTGAAGACACCAGAGGCCAGGCCAAATTCTGTGGCATTGGCCCGAGACAGCACAGTGTCCACATCACTGCAGGGAAAATTCAGGAAGAACTTGGTGAAGCAGGATTGGGCAGCAGCCCTGGACATGGGATTCAGAGAGACCTGAAATGCACCTAGAGGGCAGCCTGGACCCTCCAAACTGCCCACCATTCAGGACATCCTGAGGATAAACGCTCTACAGCAAGAGTAGAGGAGACAGGGCAACAGAGAAAAGACAGAGTTAAAGAGAGGAGGAAGAGCAGAGTCGGGTTTGCACACAGCCACGAGGGCCCTTTGGGTCATCAAGGGTGAAACCCTCACTTTACAGACAGGGGACAGAAGCCAAGAGGGAGGCAGGTGGGAAACCCACAACACGTGGAAAGGCACGTACACTGGGTATTCCGCAGGGAGCCATGTCAGGGGTTTGAAGACTTAGCACAATATTATATTGAATTGGTAGATGGCAGAAAAGTACCTTATTCTAATACAATCAGCATGTGATGATAATTTTGATATTTTTTGACAGTTGGAAGTATAGTGTATTAGGGTGAGGTGCCATTTTGTAATCTGCTCAAACCTTCTACTCTACCATAAAAGAACTTGTGGTAGATCAAATAGCCACAGAGTCCAATGCCTCTTCTTTTAAACCCAGGCTTGTCTTGCTGACTTGCTGGACCAATAGGATGTAACAGAAGTTAGGTTGTGGGTTTTCTGAGGGTGATCAATGGACCTTATGGAGCCTTGAAGCTTCTACCCAGCCTCTGTGGGGGAGCCAGGTGCAGAGCAGAGGCCCCAAGGCTGCCGTTGGGGAGAGAGCCTACAAGGAGCCCCAGAACCCCCTGAAGGACAGCTGCTCCAGGAGTCCTGGTTAAGGTCCCAAAGTGGTGCAGAGCAGAGATGAGTCAAACCCTAACCAAATTGCAGTGAAATAAATAACTGTGGTTATTCCAAGCCACTGGGTTTTGGGGTGGTTTATTACACATCGATAGGTAATTAGGACAAAGCCCAACACATTATGAGAGACATCCAGAGACTCTGACGACACTCACAGGGGGAGGTAAAGCCCTGCCAATGCCCTGGGTCTCTCCTTACCTCAGTGATTGATGAGGACTCGGCAGGCAGCCAGGCTTTGTCCATAGACCCCACCCCAGTGAGGTCTCCTTCTGTCCCCAAAGCTCATGTGAAGACCCCAGTAATGCCTGAGAAAGAGTCAGGTTCTTGAGAGACATAAGCAGGATTCCCTACCCGTTGGCAAACCGAGAGATGATCATGATGGGCCCGAAGGACTCCTCCTTGGCTATGAACATGTGGTCCTCCACGTCTGTAAAAATGGTTGGTTGGAAAAAGAAACCTGTGGGGGAGACAGAGGCCCATGGAAGGCTGTCCTCCAGTAGTCCAGCCCCTGCCTGTCCATGCTGGGTCCTGCCAGGCACCGTGCATACATCTCATTCCAGCAACGCAATTCAAGACCCCTGTGTGGTAGATGCCACATTCTATGGGTGGCTTTCCTGCCCTAGGCACATGAGCTCATGTGAGCCTCATAACCCTTTTGACTAAATGCTGGTGAGGAAAATAAGGCTTAGAGTTGGTCTGTCATAGAGCTGATATTTGGATCTAAGTCTGTCCAAGGCCAATGCTGAAGCTCAGTCACAACGAAGACTTGAGTTTTTCTGGTGACACCTAATCTGAAAACATATTGTGAGTCTTTGGCTAGTGCCGCTTCCCAGATGGCTTTCCATGGTACCCTGTGGCATGGTGATGGGAAGGGACTTTGGGCAGGACCTCCCAGGACTGCCTCCTTTTTTCCTCTTCATCTGTCCTGTTCTGGGCTCCACCATGAGCAGTGCATGCTCAGGCTACCTTCTCCTCCGCTTTCCAGTTGGATTTAGTCACTAAGAGGCAGCTCCTGTCCCATAGTTCTGCCCCTTATTGAGTCCCAGGAATTCTGCTCCCTCCTCTTGCTGCTCAGGTCAGGTGGTGGTGGTGAGGGTTCCCCACTGTTCCTAGTTCCTGGGTGCTATACTCCCAAACAGTTCTTTAAACAATGCCTTCATTTCACTCTCTCCCATCAGCCCCTGAACTCTGGCCCCATGGAACCCCCAGTCAAGTGAGAGCCATGAAGGAAGGAGGCAGACAGTGGCAGTACCATGATTATAAAATTCTGTCGAGGTATGAGGTGCCCAGGAGCACCTGTGACACAGTGATGGCCTGTGCCTGGCTGTCATTTGAGATGCATGATGAGTTCACCAGATGGGGAAACCGGGGAGGCATTTTTAAAGCATCGGAGCAGCAAATACACAAAAAGCAATAAAATGAGAATCATGTTCACAGGGAAAGTTAAGCACAGCCAGAGTATGGGTCAAGGGCAAGCATGTTAGACACGGGTCATGGAAGACCTTCAGTGGGAAGTAAAGGAGTTTGAGCTTGTTGGTGCAGGATGGTGGCTCACTTGGAAGTGTTCCAACATTGGAGGAAACATAACCAGACCTTTGGCAACTGTGTAAGTAAATGATTAGCAGGGTTCAAGAGGTCCAGGCAAGACAAGATTTGGAGAGCAGGCTCAAAGGTGACATGGATACAGGAGAGGCCAGAAAGATTTCTAGATTTAAAAGCATCAGACAATTAATTAAAAGTAGGGGGTCAAGAAAAGAGAGGAGTCTAGAATTCATTGTTTCTTTCCCAGTTTCATTCTATCGAATTAACTGAGGCTTGGTATGAGACTTGGAGCTGGCACAAAGGACCTAACAGTGTAGCGAAGACACACAGCTCCTGTCCCCAGAGCAAGCAGTCTAATGGGGAAGCTGCTCAAATAGTCCATACCTGCCACTCCTGCTCCTCTGACTCTGCTGACTTGAGTAAATGGAAGAATCTAGAGAGCCAGTTGTGCATGTCTGGGGGCAGGGTGGGTCTGGGGATACTGTGATAACGTAATGGATTTTATACCTCTGAGTTTGCAGCGCCTGGGGGGCATGCAAGTAGAGGTGTGTAGATGGTTAGGAGGAGTTTTGGAGAAGATATTTGGGTTAGATCCTTCAAGGAAAGTGTCTAACACGAGGAGTACTCCAAACTCAGGACAGACCTGGGGCTATGTTAATAACTACATTTAAGAGACAGGTGGAGTGGGAGCTTCCAGGAATGAGCATTTGCTGGGAAGTAATGGTGAGAGATGGGGAAACCATGGAATGCAGGGCCACGGAACCTGTGGGAGGAAAGTGTCAAGGATGTGGTGATGTTAGTGACAAGTCAGAGCCTCCTACGACACAGATTAAAGCAGCACTGACTATGCTTTCAGCTCTGGTGCCTTCACCTGGCTAGTTCCATACTTGGTCTGGCAGGTGACCAAATAGCCGAAGCCACCCCATCCAAGCCACGTGGCCTTCAGATACCTCCAGTTAGAGTTGGGCAGGAAACCACTGGCCATGCTACCTGCTGCCTCAGTTTACCCAAGTGAGCCAAGAATGCTCTGACTGACCTGGCCGAGGGACTTGATTGCCACCACAGACCAGGGTGGCCCCTTCCTTCACGCCACGCTGGCAATACTCTATCAGCTTCTGTACGTGGGCTTGGTGATTCTGCGGCCCATGGTTGGTGTCACGGTCTAGAGGGTTGCCAATCTTCATCTTCCTCACCTCTTCTACCTGCGGAAAGTCCTCCCAGTCAGGTCTCACTTGAGTGCCATAGTTTCTGACTTGTCTCATCATCTGATGTCCCCTCCCACCTTTGCCTTTTTGGGGACTAACCACTGGCTTCTGAAGAAAGTCCACATGCCAGTTTCTGGAACTCAGGGAGCTCCATGTTCTGGTTTCCAACCTGTCTTCCATGCTGCAACCCAAGTGTACGCTACGTGCAGAGACCTGAGCCTAGTGTCAGAGGCACTGGGAATCAGTCGTGCAGGGATATGGGTGAGTGAGTGGAAAAGAGAGGCAGGTGTGTACGTGAGTGGGGGACATTGCGGGGTGCAGCACAGGATGTGTCTCTTACTGGTCCTGCACCCAGCTTCATAGACTAAGAAGCTGAAGGAACTCTTGTCCCGGGACTCCAGGATAGGGGTTGAGGATGGGGTAGGGAGATACCAGTCCTGCTGCAATGCCCGGGTGATGGTGGGGCAGACACTAAGGGGAGGCCTTGAGTCCACATCCCCTCGCCCCTACTTCTGTCTGCTTCAGCACCTATCTTGAAGGCCCCCTCCTTGGTCAGCATGTAAGTAGGTCTAGGCTTTGCTGCCTAGAGTTGGTCTGGGTTTCCTCAAGGGATGTGCTAGATGCTATTTTGATGTTTCTAAGGTTGGGATGGAAAGAGTCAGAAAAAATCTGGCTATGGGATGCTGTGCTAGGATAAGGAACTCAATTGAAAATAACCAGCGGGTGGCAAATGCCAGACATTCAGACTCCAGGCTAGAGTCAGCCCATCCCATTTTTTGTCTCTTCCCTCCCTGGCTCCAGCCTTGGTTTCCTAAGACCAAAGAAACTCATCTCTGCCCTCACTGTAGCTGCATGGAAGTCAGGCCTGAGGCTACTTAATTCTTATGCAGGCTCCATACTTGCAGGCCTCAGAAGATGCAGGAGGGCCTCAAGCTTCTCCCCTCAACCCCCGAGTCACCTCTGCGCTCTTATCAGGGCCCCTTAACTCCTCTGCTTGTCCCAAAGCTTCCCCAATGGGTACCAAGTCACTGCTTTGCTCCTCTCTTGATTTGGCTTAGCCTCCCAAGTGCTCCCCTATCTCCCTGAGACACCAAGAACAACCTTGCTGAGACCCCTGGACGCTCGGCTCAGTTCCTGTATTTGGGATTCTGAGCCCTGCCCATCTCCAGTTGAGGTGAGTGAGCTCCAGGAGGCCTCTAAATTTCCAATCTTGCTCTTGGGAGTTCTGGCATGGACCCTGCATGTGGCTGAGCACAAACTTCAGAATGAGGAACTGCAGAGACAAAGACCGGCAGCACAGCCACCAAGTGCCCCAGCTGACCTGGCAACTCACTGCACATGCGTGATCAAGTTCAGGTGAACCTGGGCTGGTGTCCCCATTGCCAGCCCACAGGATTGCGGGCTGTTGGAGACAGTCGTTATTCCAAGTCACTAGTTCTGGGAATGATTTGGTATGTGAAAAAAGCTGTCACACTCCCATCTAGAAATCTGTTCCTTTCCTCTCTGCCTTTCACATTTTTACCCATTATTCACGACTTTCTTCTCCAGGAACCCTTCCTAGCAGCCACCACACTCTGTCCCCAGGCCCAGTTCCCATTTTTCTGGCTTCCTAAATAACAGTTTGTTTACACTTGCACGTAGAGGCTGTGCCCCCAGCACCCCCTTTTATATCTGCTGGCATTACATTTGGCTCTCCATGACAGGAGGGGGTTGGGGGTTGGGGGTCGGGTAACCCGGGCTGAAGCTGAGCCAATCAGAGCTCCCCAAACCCTGCTATCCCTCAGTGGATCAGGGATGGAGCAGAGACCAAGTCACACCAACCCGCATCCATCCCCACAGCATTGTGCAACAGAGTTGGGGGGAAAGTGATTTCCCTGTCTGGACGTATGTTGTAAAATGTAGGGGATGCTGTCAGCAGCCTGCCCTGTCCCCTTCACCTGTGGGCACCCACCCCGTGGTGGCTGTGAGAGGTGGCTGCTGACGGGTCCCAGGAGCTGACAGGAGGTGCCCCCCTCCAGCCGGTGGACAGGCCATAGTCAACAACGCTTGACAGGGGACAAAAGCCTGGTCCACTGGCTCCCAGACACCCGAATGGTGTCATTCATGTTCCAGAGCTCCTGTCCACGGTCAGGCCAAGGCTGGATGTCACCTGAGTCCATGTCTTCAGTCCGTGTTCTCTCCTGGTCCTTCACGTCTTCCAGGCTTCACCCGAGAGCTCACCCCTACTGAGCCACATGCATTCCTGGCTCAGGCTCCACTGCAGGGCCCCGACCTAAGACAGGCCCCTTTTTGGTTATGTCAATTTGAGCTGCAGGGTTGCTATTTATTGCTGAAATTATAAAAACCACTGAAGACTTGACACAGCTCCTGCCCCAGGTGAATGGTGCCTGACTCCACCTGGCCCAATATCCCTGCAGCCCAGGTCACTGTCCGGGTGCACCAACAGTTCTGAGACCCCGAGGCAGAACTTACCACCCTCTGTACAAACTGGTCATGGATTGAGTCCTCTACAAAGAGCCGGCCTGCTGCAATGCAGTTCTCGCCTTTGTTGAAGAAGACAGAGCTCATCCCCTTTGGTGAAACAACAAAAATGCTGGATTACAGCCATGCTGACAGCCACTGGCACCCCATGCCCACTGGGCCCTGGTATGCCATTTTTATATGCACGTGTCCTGACTTCCTAAGGTGGCCAGGCTCTGCCAGTGCCAGACACACGCACTCCACTCATTCCTTAGTCACTTCCAGAGAACTGGTGGAGGGTGACCTGCCCCTAGGGGACAAGGCCTGTGTCCATGTTGCACAGTGAGGACAAGAGGGAGTCAGACGGAGTGAGCCTGGAGGCCTCCCTCACTGGGCGGGCTCCCTGGCGTGCTCAGGTTGTGGTCAGAGCCCATACGCTTGTTGATGAGCCTGGAGTCTGTTAGTGTTTAACAGGCAACTGAGGGTGGGCAAAGGCAGGCAGCCAGCCCCTGTCTTGGAAGGGACAGGGTGGAGCCCAGGCCTCAGGGAACTGGTAGAAGTCCAGAAGAAATGTGCTCAGAGGCCCAAGGGAGCCTGCTTTTTGGACCTGGGGAACCCCCGGGGTGGGGGGCGATGTGGGAGGAGTGAGAGCCTGGCTGCTTTGGGTCAGGCCTGGCTCTTCTGGAAGCTGGCCTGCACCTGCACAGCCCAGTGTCATGGCCTGAGCCTCTGGCCCTGGAGTGTCGGCTTCAGCACCAGGACCACGGCCCTCGGGCTGATGGACTGGCTGCCCTTCGTTTCTCTATCTAGTGAGACTCGACTCCCTTTTGTGTCCACGCTGGGTGTCATCATCCTTCAAGGTACAGCAAAACTCAGATAAGGTAGGCGTATATCTGGGCATTTGGATGAACAGGGCCTTGTTGGTTTGCTCTCTTAGGAGTGGATGGGGGACTGAGGCATAGCAATAACAACACTAATGTAAGAGCAACTGATACACAACATCTGCCATGCGCAGCCATCATTCTGAGTCCTTCAGACATAGCAGCTTGTGTAATCCCTGTAACAACCATAGGATGTAGGTATACTATTCTCTCCATCCTATAGGTGAGATCACAGAGCCCCAGAAAGGTTAAGTAAATTGCCCAGGACAGTCCAGCAAGTCAGTGGTAGAGCTGGGCAAGTGTGGACACAACCCAAGGCTGGGGGTTTCACTGTTGGCAGGGTCGTGCCCAACTGTTCAGGGTTCTGCTTTGCTTTTCTGAGGACAGGAAAGGTTGTTATGCTGATTTTAGAACATGTTTCCCAAACTATGAAGCTGATTCCAAATATTCTTACAGTTGGGAAATTTCTTGGGAAGTTGGTTTTAGAGGGCACATGTCGTTCCTTGTCCCATAGCTCCTTCCTGCCACAGTCTATGCTGTGGTGACACTGCAGTCTAGGTTAAATGTGTGAGTTTGACTATAGAATCAGAGAAAGGCTCTCACCCTCCAGACCCCTCTCGCCTCCCACCAGGCCAGCTCTCACCATCTGAACAGCCTTGCTGAGGTCACAGTCAGCAAAAATGATGAGGGGCGACTTCCCTCCCAGCTCCAAGGACACCTTCTTCACATTACTCAGGGCACAGCTGAAAGGAATGA
>PVJL010003233.1:118028-164562 GCA_004026885.1 Lyroderma lyra
CTCCCTCTCCCCTCTCCACGCCCCTCGGTTACTCCCTCTCCCCACCCCTTGCTCACTGGCCTCCCACCATGCCTTCCTCTTCCTCCAACAGCCAAGCCCACCCCACCTCAGGACCTTGCTCTCACTGTCCCCCTCCTGGTCACTCTTTTTTTAGATGTCCCTGCAGCTCGTTCCTCACCTCCTTCAGGCCTCTGCTCCAAAGTCCCCTGTTAGTGTGCCTGCTCTGACAGCCCGATATACAACGTAAGCTCTTGTGCACCACGATGCATTTGTCTGACCCCAGTCACCAGATGGAGCCCGCCTAAGGGCCAGCGGGGCGAGCAGGCACGTGGGCGTGCAGGTAACTGCCAAGCGATCCATCAGAGAACCATCCCCCGGTTGGGGCGGCTGTAGTGTAGGTGCTTTGCACCTCAGATTTTTAATGACAGAAGAGTCCTGTGCACACCACATCCGTGGATACAAAATGGACTTTCTGATACTGTCCTCAGAGGTACATTCAGTAGACTGGGCCGGCAAAACACGAGGCATGACACAGGCAGGGGGCTCCTCACTCAGGACGGACCTTAGGGGGAGGACTTGCCCATTTCAGACACCAGCCGTGGAGGCTCAAAGAGGATCCTGGAAGAGAGCAGCTGCCGAGCCATGGAATGCTGCCCACCAACCCCTACTTCTGTGGAGTTCTTAGTGTGGACATTCCCCAAGTCCTCCCTCTGGACTTTGCATACACATGTTCAGATGTGAATATCACCCACACACCACAGAGGAAACTGGCCGGCTTTTGAATCAGAAGAGGTAAATAAACTGCTGTGAGTACGTGCAGTTACCTCCCCTCTGTCATCTGTCTGTCTGTCCATCAGTTCCTCGCTCAGCACCAAAGCTTTCTCTACTGCCCTCAAAATGAATCAGAGCAGCCACTGGCGTACTCATAGGCTGTGGCATCAGCTTCTATGACCCCAAAGACGTGATCCACCAGCCCCATTGGCTGTGCCTCCTGACCCAAAAGTGGATGTCACAGAAAACCACTGTAATTGGCATAAGCATGGTGCCCATTTGAGAAAGGAGACACAGCCCAGATTGGTTCACAGGGGGATTATTCTGGGGCTGAGGAGTGTGAACCCCATCTTGTGGGCCCCAGAAAGGCCTCTGGAGTGTGGGGTCAGGGGCTGCAGAAGTGTCCCAGGGAGAAAAGCATCACTCCGCATTAGGAGCTACAATAAGGACACATTGCTTTAATCCAGGAGAAGCCTTTCTCCCTGTGGAATTATTATGCTGTAACTGGACTCCCCACACTTGTGACCTTTGGAGCAGAGACAGAAATGGGTGACCATGTGTCCTTAGAAATTCTACCTATCAGTGGGCTCAGAAGAACCCCCAGGTGCTCTCTATTTGTACTCATCACTCCAATTGTAGAAACCCAAAACCCACCCCAGAAATTTAGCTTCAGGAGATGGGGTTTAGGCATCTGGCGATGGATTATCTTGGGGCCACCAGGCTATGAGCTGCTGCGCTGGGATCTGGCCCTGTCTACCTCTCCAAGCTCATCAGCTGCACAGACCAGAATCACCGAGCCTATAAAATATCTTCATTGAACTGATGGGGAAACCAAGGCCTGGAAGGGTCAGGGCTTGGCCTGGGTCACATCATAAATTACTGACAGAGCCTGGGAGACATCCCCAGTTGGTTTCGATTTGAGGCCGAAGTCCAAGGAATTAGAGGATGTCCTAGGTCAGTGCCTTCCATTAGAATAGAACGAAAGCCTCAATACTAACCATATATGTAGTGGCATTTTTTTAAGTAGCCATAATATAAAAAAAAAGCTAACGGGAAACTGATGAAATTAATTCTAATATAATTTAACCCAATTAATAAAAAATATTATCACTTTAACTTGCAACCAATGTAAAAAATTATTAATGAGATGCTTTACTTTGGGTGCTAAGTTTTGAAAATCCAGTGTCTTTTATAGTCCCAGCAAAACTCAATTCAGAGTAGCTCCATTCCAACCGCTGAGCAGCCGGGAGCGCTCCAGCACCTCACTGGTCCCAGTGAGCACCATGGGGCAGCTGCCACAGGCCTTACCAAGGGCTTGTCACACAGTGGGAGTCAGAACCTGCCTTAACCTGGCATCCAGGAACTGCAGCACACAGGGAGGCTTGAGAAGCAGGATCGGGCTAACTCACAGCACTGTCCACGCCCAGACACTGTGACCGGAGCCACAGCTTCTGTGCCAAGGGTGGCCTCTCCCACACACCCCAACTGCCTACCTTTTCATGATGTGCTTTCCCACCTCTGTGGAGCCTGTGAACCCAATTTTCCGCACATCGGGATGGTCTGAGAGTCTCTGGCCGACCAATGAGCCTGTGGATGGGTGCAGGTGGTGGAGTTAGGATGGCCTCCCTGGTGCTGGCGCGGGGAGCTGTGAGCCCCGTCACCCCTCACACATCCACCCCAAGGCCAGAGCTCTGGGCTGTGCCCTGTGGGCTCAGTGCCCTGGGTTCCTAGGGCTCACTGGGCCTTGCTTACTGGTAAGGACAGAACTGTATCCCCTCAAAATCCGTATTGTATAGGTGTACATGTGAACAAAACCAATTCCATCTCTGTGTCCTGGGTTTCATTTCATTTTTCTTTCATGCTGTCCAACCTCACTGTCCTTAGTAAGCATATCAGAGCTTTCTAGTTGATGATTATCTGTGATCCTTAAAATGTAACCATAAATATATTGGTTAGTAATAGCCAAAAGGCATGAAAATCAAGATAAATATCAAACTGGTAATAGTATCCATTATTAGCAATCCGCTATCACAAGAACACCAGGTGGTACGGCCCCTGGTGCTACTTCATTCTTTGTCCCTTTGTCCTCTCAGTCATTAGTACCTGAGTTATACTATTAAAAAAAAAGTACTGTAATGTTGGTCTGGTAGCAGAGAATAATCTGCACAGAATTGTTGGGTCCTTTCTTCCACTCCAACCCAATTTTCCCATAAATAAATTACCCTATAATAATAAATTGTTTTATTCAATGGAGTTGCCTGCTTCATTTGTCAGTCTTAAGATATCTTCTTGTTATGGTGGCCATGACACCTTTGCCCCACCATTGGACATGTGGAAGCCCTGACGCCCTCAGATGTGACTGTATTTGAAGATAGGTGTTTTTATAAAGAGGTAATTAAGGTAGAATGAGGTCATTATCCAGTCCAATTAGGGTCATTATCCCTAATACAATCTGATGGTATCTTTATAAGAAGAGCAGATTACACAGACACATGTAGAGGAAAGTTTCCCTGAGAACACAGGGAGAAGATGGCCATCTGCAAGGCAAGAGAGAGGCCGCAGAAGGAACCAAGCCTGCTTACACTTTGACCTTGGACTTGTGGTCTCCAGAACTGTGAGGAAAAAAATGTGTGTTGTTTAAAGCCCCCAGTCTGTGGTATTAGTTACAACAGCCCACAGCAAACTCACAGTCTGCATGTAGCTTTTAGTATATAAAGGTAGACACCAAGCTCTTTCAGGGTCTCCAGCATAGATCCAAGGATTGCCTGTACTGGCTGTGAGGGCAGTGGTGTCTGAGCCTCACAGACTCCAAAAGGCCTTCCTTAGGGATGTAGCCTGACTAGGAGGGTCCCAGGCATGGAGAGCCTGGATGTGGAGGGCCCAGGTGTGCAGAACCCAGGCATTCACTCCTCCACCTATTAGAAGTGATTGGAACCTAACCTGCCCCTTATTGCATCCCTTCTCACTCTATCCCAAGCCCTGCACACACCCTGCCCCCCAGGGTGGCTAATTCCTATCCACCATTCAGACCTTTTCAATGAGACTTCATGGACCTCTCTCCCCAGACTCAAAGTAATCCCTCTCGGCTGAATTCTCTTTCCTCTTCTGGCTTTGGACTAGCTACTTGCTGAACTTGCCTCCTGCTACTCTGCCTGCTTTTCCCCATTCCCTTTGTCCTGCTTCCGCCCAACCTTAGAACACCCAGTGCCTCCGCATCTATCCAGGCAGACACGTTGGTGTGTTGACAGCCACATGCAGACTGTGAGTTTGCGTGGGCTGTCCTAACACACACCATGGATGGAGGCCTTAACAGCACACATTTATTTCTTGTGGTTCTGGAGGCCACAAGTCCACTGTCAAAGGCCTTCTTCTGCTATTCTCAAGTCACCCCCTATATCTAAAATTGTTTTGAAAAATATAAAGTCTATTTAATAATAATACTAACAAAATCACTATTTTAGGCTATCCAAGCAATATTTACAAGAAGGTACCATATACCCGATCACAAAGAAATTCTCCATTTTAAAAAGAAGAAGTTTTATAGGCTATTATGGTTTGGATTGTGTCCTTAAAATATTTGTATGCTGATGTCCTAACACACTCCCTCAGAATGTGACCTTACTTGGGAATAAGGTTTTGCAGGTGTAATTAGCTAAAATGATGCCATTAGGGTGAGCCCAAATCCAATAAGACTGATGTCCTTATATAAAGGGGAAATTTAGACATAGACAGAAAAGGCAGATATTAGGGTGATGCTTCTATAAGCTGGAAAGAGGCAAGGGAGGACCCTTTCCTGGAATGTTTAGAGGAAGCAGTGCCCTGCCAACACCTTGATCTCAGACTTCTAGTCCCTAGGTCTGAGACTGAATTTCTGTTGTTAAGTCATCTAGTCTGGGGCATTTTGTTACGGCAGCCCCAGCAAACTAAAACACACACTATAGTCTCTGATCATGGCATAACAAAACTAGAAATGTAAGAATAAAATTTTAGCCCAGAAAATTATTTGAAAATTTAAAAGAAATCTCTTGATTTACTGGACCAGAGAGGAGATTAACTACACAAATACATATTACTTAAGACTAATAAAAACTTGAGCACAATGTATTCCAAAGGTGGAAAGTGGAGTACACTTCTAGAAAGCCAGCATAAGGAGCCTGTGGACAATTTCTCAGGGAAAAAACAGTAACAGGCAAAAATCATTTATATAACAGTCATTTAGAGTCTCTAGAAATTTTCCTGATGGAATACAGCAAATGGAAAAACAATTGTTCAAGTAAATCTACTACAGCTCAGTAAAAACAGTGGGGGTCTGTGGCACGTGAACTGTGAACCATTCTCTCCCTCTGTACCTCCCCTCTCCTTCCCTCTTGATGGAAGCTCCGTTCCGGGCAGGTGTGGCCAGGAAGGCAGGGCTCCCTTTCCTCCAGCAACTAGTCCAGGCATATGGCATCTCACCAGGAGGGGCAGGCAATAAGCGTTTCTCAGCTCCTCCAACTCGGAGTTTCAGAGGCTCAATTCTTGATGAGTGTGGCTTCCACCCAGCCCCCACTCAAAAGGTGAAGGCTCTACCATAGGTTGGGGCAGGCTGAGTCTACTGGGATCTCATCCTTTTTGCCCCAGCTGCTTCATAGGACCCAGTAACTGGGGCAATGTCTCAGAGATACTGGCCAGGGAGAGAAGTTCCATAAGGGCAGGGAGTTCCAAAACACCTTCCAAGGACACTGAGTTCATTTGAAACAATGACAACAATAAGGTAAACCACAGATCAGTCAGTTTATCAGAGAGAACCAGGGAAGAGTCCTTTTGGTTAAGAACCTCAAAGGCTGGCCTCAAAAATTATCTGTAAAGGGGCCCAAATTTAGTTGAATCAGATTATAGAGCAGTTTATGCCTCAGGGTGCTGTTGAAAACAATAGAGCAACCAGTCTGCATTTAGTGGAGCTGAACAGCTGGGTGTGATACCAAGGAGGCAGACAGCTTAACAGAGAGACCAGGGAAGACAGCAGTGAGAGACCTATCAGAACTGCTTCATCCCAGGGCAACTGTGCATGCCCTAGGCTGTGCTCTCTGAGGAATGATTCATTCCTCACTACATATTACAAGGAAATAGACTACTTAAACAGTCTAACCAAGCCACAAAACAAACAAACAGGCAAATAAAAACAAGTTCTAGAATGGGAGGAAGGGAATCAGTATCCAGAGTTATCATAGTATATGACATAAATATCCATTTTTTAACCAAAACCTTATGAGACATGCTAAGAAATAAGAAAGTGTCAGCCATCACAAGAAAAAAATACATGCAATATAAACTGACCATGAGAGGGCCCCGATGTCATACTTAACAAAGACTTCAAAGCAGCCATTATAAATTCATATATTCAAAGAACTAAAGAAAACAGTGCTTAAAGGAACCGATAGTGACAGTGTCTCACCAAATAAACAGTATCAATAAAGAACTGATTTAAAAAGGACCAGGTAGAAATTTTGGAACTGAAAAGTACGATAACTGAAATGAAAAATTCAGTAGAGGGACTCAATAGTAGGTTTGAACTGGGGGAAGCAAGAATCAGTGAACTCGAGGAGGTTATGCAGCCTAAAGAACGGAGCGGGGAAAAAGAGAAAAAATAAAGAGAGCCTTAGAGAAAAGCATTATACACACTAACAAATTCATAATGGGAGTACCAGAAGGAGCGGAGAAAGAGAAAGGAGCAGAAAGCAGTGTAATAAATAATGGCCCCAAACTTCCCAACTTTGATGAAAAGCATTAATCTATATATCTGTGAAGCTTCATGAACTCTGTGTAAAATGAATGCAGAGACATACACTCAGATAATCATAGTAAAAATGCTGAAAGATAAAAATTTTGAAAGCAGCAAGAGAAAGTCTTCTATAAGATCAACAGCTGACTCTGTATGAGAAACAACAGGAGGGCCTCCTCCGTCGCCATCAGGCCGGCCGTCCCACTGGCTCTGCACCGGGTGGCCCATCACCCAGCAGGCCCCGTTCTGACCAAGTGCATCTCTAGCTGCCTGGAGCCCTGGCTCCCCCTGATGCGCATGCGCCCATCCATAGCCCTTACCAGATCCTGGAAGGATGTTGATTACACCCTTGGGAATGCCAGCCTTCAAGGTCAGCTCTGCAAACTTTAAGGCTGTGAGTGGGGTCACCTAAGGAGGCAGGAAAGAAGACTGGTCAGGAGAGATTGGAACGTAGGAGTCTGCCAATGTCTTCTAGCAGCCTAGGTGGCAAGCAGGGGGCAGGAAGACCCCTGGGGGAAACCATGCTCATGCCTCAGCATAGCGGATACCTCCAAGCCAGCTCCGGCTGGGAGCAGGGAACGAGGGTCTGCTAACTTCAGGTACTTTCCTAGCCCCTTCTCCAGGTCAGGCTCCAGATCCTTAGGGGCCCTTCCTGCATGCTCATTTTTTTTCTTCACTGTTTATATTGAGCTCTCAGGGAGTGCAGAGTCCGAGGACGGCTCAGCAGGGCCTCATGCTCAGAAGCTTGCAGGGCGCACCTGCTCCCTGCTCCCTGCCCCCTCAGAAAAACTGGTTTCCCCCGCAGGCTGTGGTGCTGCCTTCAACAGAAACAGGACAAAAACCAATGCGGTCCCGTTTAACACAGTGCATGTGGTCAGCCTACTTAGTCATCCACCTGCTGGGCTCTGGCAGTACCTCAGCCCAGGGAGGGCCTAGAGCTCCAGGGTCCAGCTGTGCTGCAGTGACTGCCCCGCTGCACCTACCAGCCAGCAGTTAGCTGTCTTCTGGAGGAAGAAGGAATACATTTCTGGCCCAGGTAACTGTCCTTGTCAAGGTAAGGCTCCACCCACCTCCCAGCCAGGCCTCAGGCTGAGGGGCCTAATCTGTGGGGTGCTTGCCCTGGGAGTGGGGTCTGGGTGTTCCTACAGGCAATGAGCTAGGGGAGTGGGAGACTTCCTGGGTGCACTGTTTGGAGACACATGCTGGAGTGTCCCGCCTTCGGTTCCTAACTCCCCTAGAGGCAGGCAGGGGCGGGGCTGTTATGGCAGGTGAAGAAGCTGAGGCTCAGGAAGTGGGTGGGGTGTCCTCACCCCTGGAGACCCTGCTCAGATCCTCCCAGCCTGCACGAGTAACCCCCAATGCCACCTGTATGCCCTCTCTCAGAGGGGCTGGGGTGTTGGAGGCACAAATCCCACTGCTCACCCCACTGCCCTCAGGAGTTTGGTCTCTGAAGCCAAACAGGAGACCACGTCACCAGCTTTTCTAATAGCCCCTGTGGGCTCTCTCAGAGCACAGGGCCAGGGCCGGGGCACCACACAGGGTTTCTGCTCCCCAGAATCTGGAGTGCTGGCATCTGTGGAGAAATCCCTGACGCCGCTCAGCAGGCAGACACAAGTGCAGTGACTCAGCCCTGGAGCTGAAAGAACACCAAGTCTGCTTGTGGCTGGTGCTGGCCCTACTGCACACCTCCTCTGTCACTGTGGGCGGGCAGGGCACACAGTAGGCTGGCCTTCATCAGCAGTACCCTTCCTCGAGAAACCAGGATCAGTATGGGCAAAGGGGCCAACGAGCCACCTGGCTGCTTCCTTACAGGGTGCTTCCCCGTCCCCTTGACAGCCCACAGGCCCTGCCCACACCCACCTGGGCAGGCTTGATCACCACTGTGTTCCCAGCAGCCAGGCAGGCAGCTGTCTTCCAGGACAGCATCATCAGGGGGTAATTCCAGGGGATGACAATGCCACAGACCCTGTCATACAAAAGAAGCGGCCGTCATCCCTTCGCTCAGCCTGGGTTCCCACACTGGACCTGCTAGCTTCCTCCTCTCTCCCAGGCCTGCGATCCAATCCAGAGCCAGGCTTCCTGACATGGCACCAAAGTCCTGCTGAAGGCAGCTCCTTCCTGCCTTCCTGGGCCCTGACAGGGCATGTACCCAGTCTGGCAGGAGGCCCTCTCTCCAGCAGGGCATGATGACATGGGACACCGGACAGGTTCTAAGGGGAGCTATGAGACCAGTCTAGGGACACAGTTTAGTAGGGCATGGCACCGGACAATGGGGGAGGTGCCAGCCTGGGAGGGGGTCTGGGGTCATTTGGCAGGCTGGAGGGATGTGGGACAGGTTCCAGGGATGAGTGGGCCCAGAGGGTGTGGGAAAGGGTCCTCCTGGGCGTGAGGCCAGTTCCGAGGAGAGGAGCAGCACGGAGTCAACCTGGGAGGCCTGAGAAGGTCAACCTGGGAGGCCTGAGAAGGTCTCCCTGCTTTGCGTTAAGAAATGGCACCCAGTGTTGTACTACCCCTTAGTCGAGGAGAAAGCCTCTGTCTGGGCAATGTCTTCCTGGAGGGGAGGCTGCTCCACAGTCCCAGGGGACCTGATGACAATACCTGTGGTCCCAGAAGGCACGTGGCCCTGCCTTCCTCTGTCTCTTGTAAAATGGCTGTAACAGCGCCTCTCTGCGTGAGTGTCAGACAATGAGAGGAACTAGTGCATGCAGCTACAGGACTGTTGGTTTCATCATAACCATCATCGTCTTCACGACCACCATCACCGTCAGAGAATGCTCCCCAAAAGATGACTGCTTAGCTGAACCCGAGCAGTGGGAGAGCACGTGCAAAGGCCCGGGTTTTTATCATTATTGTATCTCCAGCCCCTGAAATGTCTGGCATATAGTAGGTGGCAAATAAACAGCTCTTTGAAAAATATATCAAAGGGGATAATATCAGCACCCCACACGGTATGTTGCATGAAATATGCCTAGTGTGTGGCCACTCTCCATCCTGTGCTATGACTCACCCAATTGGCTCCTTCCTGGTCAAGGTCAGGTTGCGGTTGGGTCTGGCATGGTTGATGGGGATGGTGGAGCCCTGGAAGAAGCATGGAGATGGGGAGTATCAGGGAGGCAGCTCTAGTTTCTCACTCCTTCCCTCTGAGTAGTCAGCCTGCCTCTGGGGCCCAGGGAAGAGCAGGGTCTTATCTGCATGCTGAGGACTCCACTACCCAGATGCGTAGGAGATTCAAATCTCCTGGCTTATGTATAATGGGGACATTATACACAATGGAGATCAGATATGGGTGGAGCCTGCCGCCCACCTCCCTCATTGCCCGCACTCCGCAGCCCTGTGGGGAAGACAGGAAGCTCAGAGCCCATCGACTTGACACAGATACTGTGAGCCCTGCAGCTATGGGTCTCCCCAAAGAAGGGTTGATCCATCACTGTGTTGTAACAGGCAAACCTCCAATAATGGCCCTGAAGGTGACATCCAGATCTCGGGGACCTGGGGTATAGCTAGCTACCCCTCCTGCAATGGTATGGTATGGCACTGTTGGCCTTGGGATGAGGGAGATAATACAGGTGGGCCTAGCATAACCACAAGAGCCCCCATAAAAGCAGAGAGTTTTCTCCAATTTGTGTCAGTGAGAGCAGAGGGATAGGGAAATGGAGGGCCGGGGCAAGGACCAGAGAGAGGTCTACATGACCTGAGATCAGCCCTGGCCAGCAGTCAGCAAGGACCCAGGCCCTCAGCCCTGGTGGTCGTGAATGAGCCTGAAAGCAGGATTTCCCCCAGAGTTTCCGGGGAAGGCCCTGCCTGGCCACATCTTGACACTGAGCTTGTAAGATTTTGGCATAAAGACAAGTGGAGCCCACCCAGACTTCCCACCTGCAGAACTGGGAGCTAATAAGTGGTGTTGTCTTTAAGCTCTGAGTTGTGGTCGCCCACCTCTCTCATTGCCTGCACTCCTCAGCCCTGGGGAGAGGGGAGCAGGTGTGGAGCCGATGACAGAGACACTGGAGGCCGTAGCCAAGCTACATGGCCTTCAGAGTAACATGCTGCCCTCAGAGTTTGCTGCCGGGCCTGGCCTGCCTGTGTGAGCTCTCACGCAGTGAGCAGGAGCCCAACCCCCACCTGGATCTTATCGCACCAGCCAGCAAAGTAGCGGAAGGTCTGGATAGACATGCCCACATGGGTCTTCAGGGCCAGCGTGTAGGTGGCACCTGCATCCAGAGCCTCGATGGTGGCCAGCTCCTCCTGATGCTGTTCCATGAGGTCTGCCAGCCTGGTGACAAACAGGGGAGGGTGGGAGACAGGATCAGGCCAGGCACAGCCTGCTCTGCTTTCCCAAGGCCCTTCTTCAAGGAGCGGGGGGGCCCTGCCTTGCATGCTCAGAGGTGCTGACCTCAGGTTCCTATTCTGTGAGTTGGAACAGTAATGTTTACTTTGCTGGATGAGTGTGAGGATGATGCCCTCTGTCCCTCTGTCCCTTCCTTTCTTCTGAAACACTGATGGATTAACGACTTGAATTTCCTCCTGTAGCCACAGTACTTACTGCCTTCCGCCTCTCTCCTCCCTACGCAAACCTCCTTCAGGTGCCCAGGTAAGCCAGGCCTCTCGTCTGGGACCTTTGGGAACTGTGTTGCATACCTGGGCTCGGGCCGCTCTCCCTGTACTCCACCTTCCTTTCTCACCCTTCTGCACCTCTTTCAGACACACAGCTCTGGTGGGCCTCCCACCCCAGGGACTTCCCCACCTGTGTGTCTGCAACCCAATAAAGCCTGTTGTGAGATGCCGCCTCTCATGGTCATTACGTTTCCCCTGATCAGCCCCACATCCCGCCAACCCCTGATGTTCCTAGACAATGCCCTGTGTGATGTGGCCGAGTCTAGCATACACTTACTGAAGGAACTCTCACCTGAGCACACCGGTTGTGACGCTCCTCGAAGACAGATATGCGGGGTTGTTCTAATGTCAACTTGGTGAAGCTGCACCTCTGACTCCTAGAGCCCCATCCCCTGACCAACAGCAACCTGGGCCACGACCAGACCCTTGACAGTGAACTTGAGCACAGGGTGGCAGCTTCCCATAGACACCTTCACCGAGTCTTTGTGGTCCCACTCTGGCAGCTGGGTATGGCTGGCTGCCCAGATTCCCAGACAGGCACTACCTGTTCCCCATGGGTTCTGGGGACAAGGGCTATGTAGTGACTTTCTCTAATTCTTGCTTCTGGATCTGTCTCCCCAGCTTCTCCCACAATTGCATGGCTTATTCCTGTAATGCATTCCATATTCCGTAATACCCATGGTTGGTCCTGCCTTCCTTATTGAACCAGGAGTGCTCTGCAGTCATTTCTCAGGGAAATCCTGTCTTGCCCCCTCCTGGGGCAGCAAGGTGCTCTTCCTTTGCAGGAACTGGGAGGCTGCATGGGGCAGTGACAGGGTCACTAGGCATTCTCAGGCCTTGAGCTGTCTGTCCACCTGGGCTGGGCCTCCACTTAGAGCTGTGCAGGGCACCACCTCCTCACTATCTCTGTGGTTAGTGGAGTTATTACATGTGCCACCAGATGGTAGGAGGGCATTTGGAGGAAAGGACACTTTCTTCTGGGCCACTGCTGTCTACCACCAGGGTCCCTATTCCAGAGCCAGCGGCTCACTACCACCAGCCTAAGTGTGTGCACTTCACAGCTCTGACTGATTTCCAGAGGCTCTAGGTCACTAGCCAGTGGTCATTTCCTAAAATTGATGGGCTTTCCAAGGAGTCTTGAAAGTAAACATATGGCAGGCTGGGCATTTGCAACTTCCATTGCATTCACCTGCCTCAAACCCCATCATCTCTATTCCCTTTTGCAAACCATGCAGGCCCTTTTCTCTGTTCTCCTGCTGCAGGGGCTGCTGTGGTGCACCTGACCTCTGGAGAAGAAACTCAGGGCATTCTGACTGCATGGCCAAGATGGGGGCTCTTCTATCAAATGATAAGCATGTTCAGGCTACCTCATCACCAGGCTCCATGCTTGAGAGGCTCATCAGAACCCAGGGTATCAAAGCCAGGTCCCTGAAACTGGCTCACCATGATTTTGGACACTGCTCAGTTCATCTTCCCAGAACCTTCCCTTCTGCTGAAAACATCACCTCACTTCCTTGGGGATGAGTGCTCTGCCCCCACGGGGACCACCTTATTCTAGGGAGCAGCCTCTCTTCTCAGCCTCATTCCTACCCTGTGGGCAGAAGCTGGCCAAGCCCTTCCCTAAGCCTTCTGATGGAGCTAAGGAGAGAGGGTGCCTTCCACCCTTACTTAAAAAAAAAAGAAGAAAAGAAAAAGGAAAATATGGGGATAGGCCCCACCCCTGCTCTTGCTGGCTTGGCTTCTGTGTACAGGAGCCCCAGTCCTTCCTCTGGCCCAGGCTGACCCAGGGAAGCACTGTGCCTGTCTGGCTCTGTCAGGACCAGTTGCTAGCTTTGCCAGTTTGTGACTCTCATCTGAAGCACTCTCTCCTTTTTATACTACCTCATCTTTGCTCACACTGTCCACCCCACCAGGGACATGTTTCTCAAGGCCAATTGCGTCTGGTGAAATTCCTTCTGTCTCTCAAGTCACTTTCTCTGAATAGACTTTCCCAATCCTCAGGCCTCTGTGATCTGTCCAGGACCCCCAACTCCTCCTGATAGGACCTGAGCATCCAGCCCCACTCCAAGCTGATGGTAGGGATGGATGACTGGTAGGTGTGGGGCTCTCACCTGTATAGGAGCCGGCCCCGGTCTCTTGCACTGATTTTCCCCCACAATCCATCCTCAAAGGCATCCTTAGCAGCAGCCACTGCCTTGTCAACATCAGGAACCTGGGCCAGGGACACCTGGCAGATGACCTGTGGTAAAGCAGATCTGTGAAGACTTTCTTGGGCTCAGTAGGCACAGACACACTGTTTGCCTGCTCCTCAGGCCACCTGGGTGAGCTAAGAGAGGAAGGTCTGCCAGTGGAAGGGCACTGGGAGGGTGCAACGAAACGAAGGTAGACCTGGGAAAGGTCTGTGTTTCCACAGAAACCTTTTCTTCACTTTCCCACTGAGTCCACAAAGAGCAACAGACTCGGGTTTTGCCTACAAGGTTGAGTGTCAGCTTTGCCTTTTCAAACCAAGAGCAGAGACTCATTAATTTAGTGAGTCCCAGGAAAAAGGTTTATTTCTTAAATGGAATAGGCTAGACATTGGAGGTGACTATGAGGTCCGACAATTAAGTTCGTGAATTGCCACTATGTGCTTACGTTGGCAGCACTGTACAAACAACTAGGTAAGGTTTCATAACCTTGGTATGACTGTCTCTCAGCTGTGTTCATATCAACATGTGGCAGTGTCTTGCTCAGTGGTATTCATTTTTGTTGTTGCATTTTGTGTGTGTGTGTGTGTGCCATCGCAAGAATGTCAGAGCTTGAATTAGAGCAATGGACAACCATTAAATTCCTTGTTAAATTTGGCAAGAGTGGAAGTGAAATCAGGGACATGTTAGTTCAAGTTTATGGGAACAATGCCAAGAAGAAAATGGCAGCATACAAATGGATCAAATGTTTTTTATGAGGGGAGAGAAAGTGTTACTGATGAAGAGAGGCCAGGGTGGCCAGAAATGAGCAGAACAGATGAAAGCATTGCAAAAATTCATCAAATTGTGCATCAAAATTGTTCACTGATTGTGAGAAGCATAGCAGACCAAGTAAGCATCTATAGAGAAACAGATAGGAAAATCTTAACTGAAAATCTTGGCATGAGAAAGGTGTGTGCAAAAATGGTCCCGAAAGAGTTCACCATTGAACAAATACAAAGGAATGTTGAAGTTTGCCAAGACCTTTTGGAGATGCAAGATGATGTTTTGGGCTGTGTTATCACTGGTGATGAAACATGGGTGTGCCAATACAACCCTGAAACAAAGCATCAGAGTGTACAATGGAAGTCAGCCACAACCAGAAAAGTTCCATCGGGGGAGCTCAGCAAGATGGCAACCAGAGAGGAAGTCCCTATAACCTTTCCTGGAAAATACAATTAAAGGGCCATCCAGGATCCAACATAGGAAACCCTGAGTGGCACAGAGATAACTGAGAAATCCAAGAATTGCAAGAAAACACCTGAAGGTCAGAGAGAGGGGGGCGAGCAGGAGAGAAGGGTGGGACAGAGACAGATCGCGATCCAACCCGACATGACCATGGTGAACTGAAGAAACTAGGAAGAAATCAGGGAGCAACATGATATAGTGGAGGGAGAGGCCCAGCAGCAACAAGAGTCGAGGCCAGAGTGGCAGCATCCATGCAAAACCGTGAGGAAGCTGGACCTAAAAGCAGTATATTAGAGAATCTGGAAGCCAATCTCTGGAGTTCTGGGTAGCATGGAAGTTGGGCAAGGGATCTGAATTTCCGTAGGTGGGAAAAAGGCCGTAGACACAGCACCACAGCTCATGGCACCCTTGGAGCTCGTGCTTGCAAATGGTCTGGCAGTGGTTGCTGTGGAAATGAACAGCTGAAATACAGCCCTGGGTAAAATGCAGAAGGGAGAAAGGTGGAGTTGATGGCATTTGCCCTGACCAATGTGAATGGCCTCAGCTTGCATTCCATCGACCTCCCTTGTCTGGCCCAGATTCCCTAGCAAATAGTAGGAAACAGAGACTATGGACCACTGCGCCACACCCCTAAACGCTAGTGGAGACCGGAGAAACAGCTTTAACACCACCCCCAAAACTTGTCCTCCAGCACCACCTAGTGTCTGCTCTACAGCAAGACATCACAAAAATACTAATTGGAGAAAGAAAGCGATCTCCTGGGCTCTGCTGGAAATAAAGCCCTCATGCCAAAGAAGAAGAACACAACAGACAATATGAGTATCTTAGGATTTAAAACTGCTCAGAAAAAAGATGAAAAAGCTCCAGAAAATTATCTCATAGACCTAGAAATATATGAACTAAGTGACAGAGAGAATATAAGGTAGCTGTTCTGAGGGCTCTCAGAGAAATGAAAACATACTGGCAAAACACCATAGCTGAGATGAATGACCTCACAAAGGAAATCTGTGAACAAAAGGAACATTTTAACAAAGAAATTGAAACTATAAGGAAGAACAAGATGGAAATTCGAGAGATAAATAGTACAATAAAGGAAGTGAGAAATGAAATAACTGCCATAAGAAACAGGGCCAACCTGATAGAGGAAAGAATTAGTAACATTAAAGACTGGAAAATTGAAACAGCTCAGAAAGAAGAGGATGGGAACTATAGAATCAAAAGGATTTAAAGAACTCTGCAAGAACTATCCAACTTCATGAGAAAAAATAATATTAGGATAATAGGACTGGAAGAAGGAGCAGAGAACTCCACAGAAAGTATTCTCATACAAATAGTAGATGAGAACATTTCAAACCTATGGAAAAATCTGAAACCCCAAATTCAAGAAAAATATAGGTTCCCTAGATACCTGGACTCTAGCAGATCTTCTCTAAGACACATAGTACTGAATATGTCAAAAACCAAAGACAAAGAGACAATTCTCAAGGCAGCTAGGGAAAAAAGAATTAAAATCCTTAGAGGAAAACCTATCAGGCTGGCATCAAACTTAGAAGAAACTTTACAAGCCAGGAGGGAGTAAAATTAAATATTAAAAATATTAATAGAGAGAAACTTCCAGCAAGAATAAATTATCCAGTAAAATTATCCTTTAGATATGAAGGAGGAATAAAGACCTTCTCAGACACACAGAACCTGAGGTAATTCGCCAGCATGAGGCTGGCACTTCAAGAAATACTGAAGGAGGCTCTTCAATGTGAAACAAAGCATCAGAATAAATGGAATGGAGTTGGGACAACAAAAAAGAAACAAAAATTAAAAAAGGAAGAAGTAATGGCCATAGGAAATCATCATATATCAATTATCACACTAAATGCTAATGGACTGAACAAAAAAATTCCATCAGTCCAAATCAAGAGTTGAAATGATATTGCTAAGCTTTTTTGGTATCAGAGGGATTCTTCATTATAAATTTGTACCAACTGGACAAACAGTTAACCAAGTTTACTATTTGGAAGTGCTGAAAAGGCTGCATGAAAAAGTTAGATGAAAAATACCTGAACTTTCTGCCAACAACTCATGGCTTTTGCATCATGACAACGCACCAGCTCACAGGCACTATCTGTGAGGGAGTGTTTAACCAGTAAATAAATAACTGACCTGATCTGGCCCCCAATGACTTTTTTCTTTACTCAAACATAAAGGAAATATTGAAAGAAAGATATTTTGATGACATTCAGGACATCAAGGGTGAGATGACGACAGCTCTGATGGCCATTCTAAAAAAAGAGTTCCAAAATTGCTTTGAAGGGTTGACTAGGCACTGGCATTGATGCACAGCTTCCCAAGGAGAGTACTTCAAAGACAACTGCACTGATATTCAGCAATGAGTATGTAGCACTTTTTCTAGGATAAGTTTCTGAACTTAATTGTCAGACCCTGTAGACCCATCCCTTCTATGCACTGCATGTCTTGAGGGTGTTCACAAGCACTATAGCAAAGGCTTGGGTGAAGCCAGGACAGGTGGGTAGAAGGGGTGAGGCCAGCTCTTCCTTGCTGGTCACCATATATAACACCTCCTGGGCAGCCCTGTCCACACAGCCTCACTCCGAAGACTCCCAAAACTGGCCTTGAGGTAGTAATAGCTCCTGATCTTCCTGCATGAGGGTACTGCACCCTTTGTCTGTGTCCCTACACTTTATCCATCCCTTTGTGAAACACTTTCTTTAACTCTCCTTAAATGACCCATTTTGAGTGTGTCATCTGTTTTCTGGAGCGATGCTGTAGGATTGGACAGGATAGAAAACAATCAGTATATGCCTGTAAGGGTAAGTGTTCCAGGTATGCACATGTGTGAGAATGCTTGTGTGGGGGGGTCATGATGTAACAGTCTGACATACAAAAGATTCAGGGAAGAATTTCCCGATATTGGGGTATACAAATATTTGAGAAAGTGGGGCTGACTCTGGGGTTATTGTTGAAGTGTGGAGGGGGAAGGGAATGGTCTTTCTTTCATGGGTTTATTTTTCAACTCTGCTCCCAGTCTATGAAACAGGTTCAAGACCTTGTAAAGTCCTCCTGCCTCCCTGCCAATTCCTCCCCACCATATTTCCCTCTATACCAGTAGTTACCAACCTTTTCCCACTTGTGTACCCCTTTTAAACCCATTTCTGTAAGTTGTACCCCTTGTTTTTAAAACAGATATTTTTAAATACTGACACTTTGTTCAGTGCCTATATTAATATAAAATAGTGGAAATGAGCTAATAAGTTAGGAAAGAAAAATTACTACACTAAAAGTACAAACCACAGATTTAATTTTACAATATTTGTAACAGTTAAATATTGATAATGATCATCAAGTATTTAAACATTAAATTAAAAAAAACACTTGAAAAGAATCATGATTAAAGACAAACACACTTAGTTTTACTCAGTCAGTAACTAAACTGATCAAGCAGTCTGGCTATGGATGTATTTATATGTTTGGGAAAGTTCTAGAAACATCACAAATGGATTATTCTGAAACTGTGTCTAATGGTTGGTAGAAGAGCTATTTGGGGGAAGTGTTCATAGTCACACCCTCACCAATTACCATTCTTTAATGTGATCTAATTTTGAAGTGTCTTCATTAATGGTGACTCAAACTTGACATTTATTGTTCTGTAACTAACATTTTGTATTTTTAAATTTTACTTGTTTTTTCGCTATTATTATTTTTCGCCTACTCCTGCATGGCCCAGCCCATACCCCCGGGGGTATGCGTACCACTGCTCAGAAACGATGTTCTATACCATTCCTGTAGGGAGAACTGGAGATTGACTACAATCCTTTTGTGTCCAAGCTGCGTCCCTCTGGGCCTGGATCCCGAGAGGCCAGGTGGGGAGAGGTGGGGGAGTAGATGGCAGAGCGGGCCAAGGGTGGAGGAGTGGTGGGAGGGAGAAGAGAAGGCTGCTGGACCTGTACTCACACTCCCGTCTGTCGGGTTGATGGTTTCATAAGTCTTGTTGTCCTCAGCATCCACAAATGTACCCCCAATGAAGAGCTGATGGGGCATTTGGAGGGTCAGCTTGTTCACTGTTTTTTCCACCTGGGAAGGAAGGTTTCACAGGCTTTAGCTATATTGTGGATTCCTCACAAATGGGCATCAGTGATTGGCACTAATCCACACGGAGACAAAGGAAACACTCACAGATGGATAGAAAGCACTGGCAGGCGCGCGCGCGCGCGCGCACACACACACACACACACACACACACACACACAAGGGAGCTATTATGTGGGCAGTCTGAAGAGCTGAGTGGTAAGAAGAAATGAAAACACAGATTCCAAGGCCAGACTGCCTGTGTTGGAGTCCCAGCTCTGCCATTTACCCATTATATGACCTCAAGCTGGTTGCTTGGTCTCCATACAAATGAAGTAGGAGGACAGACCCTTATAAGTCACCAGACATGACACCAACTCCAGCACTCACTTCCCTACTGATCTGCAAGTCCACACTGAAGGCAGGAGCCTCTGGGATGCCACCTGCCTCCTGAAATCTGTTCACTAGTCATTTGTCCACAAACCCAAGGCCAACCTGCGGTCTATCCTGACCACCTGTACTTTCTTCATCAACTTTTGTTTCAAATTACCAGTTAAACAAAGTACCCTAAAGGTAATTCCTATGGGAGCTGGTAGGCTGGGGATATTTTTCAAGTGATTTTTTAAAAAACAGATTTATAATTACTTTATTATCATCTTCTCATCATACAAGTTGAACGTATAGGAACATTTGTTTTCCTTATTGAGAAAACATTTCCTGTTACTTTCTCTCTTGTTTTCTTTTTTCTGGTATTTCAACAAAAATAATTTAATGCAGACAATTTGTTACACAGGTGATGGAAGAGTTGAGAAGCCATGAGTCAACCCAGAGATCAGCAACAGCAGGAAACTACTGCCATCACTAAATTATAAGAACAAATGGAGGAGGTGATGGTACCAGAACTAGGAGCTAGGGCCACCCAGGGAAATCAGAGTCCTGGTAGGATCATCTGGCAGGAGCTGGAGGCACAGTAGAGCTGCAGCTCACCAAAAGAGAAAGAGGATGAGAAGTGCTCTGTAGAAGCCTTTTCTTAATATCCTGGCCTCATGCCTTATGACTCAGAACTTGTCATAAGACAAGTTCTTAAGGCTTATGGCTGAGCCTGAGATAGAAATTTCCTCTGTTGAGTTTGCCCTGGCATTCTCAGGCTATCCAGACGGTGGGCTGAAGGGTGGGCTTTTTGGGATCCTGCCTTCTTGTACATTCACGTTTCCCCCATCTGTCATTTTGGATCCATAGATGTGGATGCCTGAGGGGTCTGCAGGGGCATGCCCCTATAGAAGGGCCTGGAACTCACATAGTCAATGATGCATTCACTTTCTTTGTCATCCCCTCGCAGCTTTCTCACTAACAGTTGGATGAAGTCTTTAAAGGTGGTTGCCATGTAAACGTCTTCATTTTCTAGTTCCAGGCCATCACACAGCTCCTTCATTTCTTCCACCAGTCTGGAGGAAAGGATATAGAAAAAGTAGGAGCATGGGAACTGGATTTTCCAGTGACAGAGATGGTGGTGCGAAACACATTTATTTAGAAAAGACCATCTTAGCATCCAAAGTATGAGTGGCAGTCTAAAATTGGGGTTAAGATCTCAGTCCGTGGACTCAGAAGGACCTGGTTTCGAGTTCTGGCTTCACTATTTACTAATTTGTGGCCTTGGGCTAGTGACTAACTCTTCTGAGTTTTAGTTTTTTCATTTGTTAAATGGGAATAATAATAGCCCTGCTACTATTTTATGATGAGCAAATGACATAATCTATTAATAATAATATTCAAAAGACACTGTTAAAAATGGAAAGACAAGCCACAGATTGGGAGAAAATAGTTCCAAATAATACATCTAATAAAGGACTTTTATTTAGAATATATAAAGAACTCTGAAAACTCAACACTAATAAATAAAATAACCTAAGTAAAAATGGTCAAAAGGCTAATGAGATGTTTCATCAAAAAAGAAATATGGATGGCAAATAAGCATAAGAAAAGATGCTCAATTTGTAACAGTATGGATGGACCACAGGGTATTATGCTAAGTGAAATAAGTCAGACTGAGAAAGGCAAATACCATATGATCCCACTTATAATGGAATCTAAAGAACAGAATAAACAAATAAACACAACAGACATAAACTCATAAATACAGAGAACAAACTGATGGTTGCTCAATGGAAGGGAAGTTGGGGGCATGGGTGCTAAAGATGAAGGGATTAAGAAGTACAAATTTGTAGTCACAAAATAGTTACTGGAATGTTAAATACAGTATGGGGAATATAGTCAATAATGTAAAAACTATGTATGGTGTCAGATGGGTACTAGACTTATTGGGGGATCACTTCTTAAATTATATAAATGCCTAACCACTGTGATATACACCAGAAACTAATATAGAATAATACTGAATGCCAACTATAATTTAAAGAATATAGTCATGGGATATAAAATACAGCAATGGTATTGTATTGTAATAGCTATGTATGTTGCCAGATGAATAGTACACTTGTTGGAGTTATCACTTTGTGAGTTGTGTAAATATCTAATCATTATGTTGTTTTGTACACCTGAAACTAATGGAAAAAAAAAAAGAAAAGATGCTTAACATAGTTAGTCATTACAGAAATACAAATAAAATAACAAGATATGGCTACATAGACATTAGAATATCTAAAATTAAAAAGCCTGACCATACCAATTACCAGTACAGATGTAGAGCAACTAAACTCTCATACCCAAACTCACTTTGTAAAGAAGTTTGGCAGTTTCTTAAAAATTAAACATACCGCATCAGCAAATTAATTTTGTGAACTCATCCTAGTAAAAGGGCTACACTACATACCTCATTGCTGAATACCACTGTGGTCACCTTAGAAGCACTCCCCTTGAGAAGCTGTGCACCTACATCAGCACCTAGTCCACTCTTCAAAGCAATTTTGGAACTCTGTTACTGGAATGGTCATCAGAGCTGGCACCTTACCAAGTTGTGTGTACAGTGCTGCCATATAAGCACACAGTGGCAAGTTCGTGAACTTAATTGTCAGATTTGGGGCATGATGACAGCTCTGATGGCCATTCCAGAAAAAGAGTTCCAAAATTACTTTGAAGAGTGGACTAGGCACTGGTGTTGGTGCACAGCTTCCCAAGGGGAGTACTTGGAAGGTGACCATAGTGGTATTCAGTAATGAGGTATGTAGCCCTTTTCCAGGATGAGTTCATGAATTAATTGTCCAACCTCGTATATGTCCCATTTCACTTTTAGGTATTTACCCAGGAGAAATAAAAGCCTATGTTTAGACAGAAGATGACAGAATAGATAGTTCCAAAAATCTATCTCTCCACTTAAATAACTATTGAGCTGGTAGAAACTGTCTGAATCAAATGTTTTGGAACTCTAAAGTCTAGTTAAATATTTGCAGTACCCAAGGGACAGCATGATGAGGAGGCCGGTAAATGTCAGTAGATTTCAGTGAATTTCAGCCTTTCAGTGAGGTATTGGCTGCCATCTCATAGCCCTCTCTCTGGCAGGAAGCAGTGGAGGCAGCAGGCCACATTCCTGGTTGCAGCTTGCTGTAGCCAAGGGGAGCAATAAGGACTTTGTCCTTTGTAACTCAGAATTATATGTTCTGAGTGCTAATGCTGTTTTTGATCACAGAGGAGCCAGCACAAAGTCTGGCAGCCAATGTTTCAACCCCTATGGGCTGAAGCAACTTCCAGGAGATTTAAAGAGGCAGCATTTTTTTTTTCTATTTTCGGACCCAGACATTTAAGAAAATCCTTGTTAGGCTCCTGGTGACCACAGAGATAACGGAAGAGAAACTTCAGTTACTACGCACAATCAATAATATACTCTGTAAAAAAAGTTAGGAATTGGAGTTCCCTGGTGGTGTAGTGGCTAAGGCTTCGGTGCTGTCAACACTGCAGCCTGGGTTTGAATCCCAGCCAGGGAACTACCCACATATAAAAAAACAAAACAAAAAAACAAAACAAAACAAAACAAGTTAGGAAAAATCATGGATGACTCTAGCCCTTAGGGAGCAAGATTTTGCAATCCCTGAGGAGTGAGAGAATTAAATTTTCAGAAATACCATAACACTCAAAATATCCAGTTTGAACACAAAATTGCAGAAATATGACAAAATATGAACACATAGCCTATTCACAGGAAAAAGGAACTTAAAAATAATCATCCCTGAGGAAGAACAGATATTGAAATTGTTAGTCAAAGATGTTAAATCAGCTGATTTAAGTAAGTTTAATGATTTAAATAAAACCATTGACAAAGAAATAAAGAAAATCAGGAAAATGATGTATAAAAAAATGAGAATATAAATAAAGAGATAGAAATTATAATAAGAGAACAATATATTTTCTATGTGAACGTAGACATACAAATACATGATTAATTGGGAGAGATGTTTGTTTATAAAAATTTCCTCATAGTATACAATTGGATTTTTTTACTTGCATTGTATATGTTTGTTCAAATAAACACAAAATTGTTTGAAAATAAAAGAAATTATAATAAGTAAACCAAAAAATTCTCAAGCTGGCAGGTATAATAACTGAAACGAAAAAATCACTAGCAGTGTTGAACAGCAGCTTTATGCTGACAGAAGAATCAGTGAACGTGAAATTATCCAGTATGAGTAAGCAAAAGAAAAAATAATGAATAAAAATGAATAAAGCCTTAGGAACCTGTGTGATACAATTAAATATATCAACATACTCATTATTGAAGTCCAGAGAAAAGAGATAGAGAGGAGCAGAAAAAAATGTTTTAAGAAATAATGGTTAAAAAGTTTCCAAATCTGAGGAAACATATGAATATACATGCCTAAGACGTTCAATGAACTCCAAGTAGGATAAACTCAAAGAGAACCACACTAAGACAACTTACAGTCAACTCACTGAAGTGCAAAGACAAAGAAGGAATTGGGAAAAACATCAAGAAAGAAGAGACTCATCACATACGAAATATCCTTTATAAGACTAAAAGCTGATTTTTTTCCTCAAATACCATGAAGGGCAGCAGGTAGTAGGATAAAAAGTCCTGCAAGAAAAAATAATCAACCAAGAATTAATGAAGGAGACATTAAGACATTTCTGATAAACAGAAGCTGAGGAAGTTCAGTACCAGTAGATCTGCTCTACAAGAAATGTTAAAGGATATCTTTCAGGCTAAAATGAAGGACACTGAGGAGTAACTCAAAACCACAAGAAAAAATAAAGAACACCGGTAAAGGTAACTACATAGGTAAATATGAAAGCCAAAAGTATTTTAAGTTTGATTTGGTATATAACTTCTTTTTCTTATATGCAAAATGCAAAAAAAAAAAAACAAACAAACCAATAAGCTATATATTAATGGGTATAATCATATGTAAAGAAATAAACTGTGACAGTAATAATATAAAGGGGCAAGACAGATGTATAGGATTAGAATGTTTATACACTACTGAAACTAAGTTGGTGTTATTTAAACTAGATTATTATAGGCTTAAGGTGTTAAAGAAATAAGAAGGGAATCAAAGTTGTGTACACTACCAAAAAAAAAAAAAGGCAGTAATGGAGAAATTGAGGAATAAAAAGCATATAAAACATACAAAAATCAAATAAATAAATGGCAGAAGTAAATCTTTCTTTATCAGTAACCTGGTTAAACAGAAATGAATTAAACTCTCATATTAAAAACATAAAAAGGTTGAAAGTACAAAAATAAAAAAGATATTCCCTGCACATAGCAACCAAAAAAGTGATGGGTGGCTACATTACTGCCAGACAAAATAGACTTTAAATCAAAAAAGTTTGCAAGAAACAAAGAATATTGATGAAAAATTTGAGACAGTAGGAGGATATAACAATTATACACATATACTCATGTGCACCTAAAAATACAGCCTCATAATAAATAAAGAAAAAATTAACAGAATTGCAGGGGAAAATACACATTTTACAATAATTGAACATGTTAATACCCAACTTTCAATAATGAACAGACTAACCACAGAGAAGATAAATAAGGAAATAGTGGACTCGAAAACACTATAAGCCAATTGTGTATATACAGAGCACTCCACCCAAAAAGAACAAAATCCACATTTTTCTCAAATACACATGGGAAATGCTCTAGGATAAATCATTTGTTAGCCACACAGTAAGTCTTAATAAATTATAAAGCACTGAAATCTTATAAAGCATATTTTTTTTGTCACAGTGGAATGAAACTAGAGATCAATAGCAGAAGGAAAATTGAAAAAAATCTCAAATCTATAGACATTAAATAACACATTCCTAAACAACCAATGGGTGAAAGAAGAAATCCCAGGGGAAACTAGAAAATACCATGAGTCAAAGAGAAACAAAAACACAACATAGCGAACTTATGGATCACAACAAAAGTAGTGCTAAGAGGAAAGTTTATAACTGTAAATGCATACATTAAAAAAGAAGAAAGATCTCAAATCAGTACCCGAACTGTACATAACTATTAGGAAAAAGGAAAGCAACCTAAACCCAAAGCTAGCAGAAAGAAGGAAATAATAAAGATTAGAGCAAAAATAAATAAAATAACCTGTAGGTTTTTTCTTTTGTTTTTTTGTAGTGTCTTTGGTTTTGGTATCAGGGTTATGTTGGCTGTGTAAAATGAATTTAGAGGCATCCCTTCTTCTTTATTTTTTGTAATAGTTTGAGAAGGACAGGTATTAATTCTTCTTTAAATGTTTGATAGCATTCACTTGAGAAGTCATCTGGTCCTGGACTTTAGTTTGTTAGGAGGTTTTTTTATTAATGCTTCAATTTCATTGCTAGTAATTAGTCTGTTCAGATTTTCTCTTTCTTCCTTTTTCAGTCTTGGAAGGTTACATGTTTCCAGAAATTTATCCATTTCTTCTAGGTTATCCAATTTGATGGCATGTAATTTTTCATAGTATTTTTTAGTGACCCTTTGCATTTCTGTTGTATTGGCTGTAACCTCTTTTCTTTAAATGTTTATTTTATTTATTTGAGATCTCTTTTTCTTGATGAGTCTGGGTAAAAGTACAAAAATTCTCAACAAAATATCAGCAAACTGAATTCAACAATACATTAAAATGGTTATCCACCATGATCAAGTGGTCTTTATGTGAGGGATGCAAGTGTGGTTTTATATCCACAAATCAATGTGATACACCACATCAATGAAACCAAGCATAAAAAAACATATGATCATCTCAGGAAATGCAAAACAGCATTTGACAAAATTTAACATCCACTTATGATAAAAACTCTCAACAAAGTGAGTAGAGAGGGAACTTAACATAATATAGACCATATATGACAAGCCCACAGCTAACATCATAATGGTGAAAGATGTAAAGCTTTTCCTCTAAGATCAGGAACAAGAGAAGGATGCCTAGTCCAGCCACTTTTATTCAGCATTGTCCCGGAAGTCCTACACCAAGCAATTAGAAAAAGAAGTAAAAGGCATATAAATTGTAAAGGAAGAAGTAAAATGAGCTCTGCTCATAGATAGCATAATCTTATATGTAGAAAACCCTAAAACTTCCACCAAAATACTGTTAGAACTATAATAGTAAATAAATTCAGTAAAGTTGCAGGAAACAAAATCAATACACAAAAATAAGTTGCCTTTTTATACACTAAAAATGAACATCCAAAAAAAAAATAGGAGAATCTCATTTACAAGAGCACTGAAGAGAATAAACTACTTGGGAATACACTTAATTAAGGAGATAAGAGACCTGTACACTGAAACCTATAAAATATTGCTGAAAGAAATTAAAGAAGACACAAAGAAGTGATGAGGCATATTGCATTCATGGACTTGAAGAATTAATATTGCTAAAATGATCATACTACCCAAAGCTATCTACAGATTTAATGTAATCTTTATCAAAAACTCACCTTCATTTTTACAGAAATAGAAAAAGAAAAAACAGTCCTAAAACTCATATGGAATCACAAAGGACCACGATTAGCCAAAAACAATCTTGAAAAAACAAAGCTGGAGACCTCACATTCTTAATTTCAAAACATATCACAAAGCTATATACTCAAAACAGTATGGTACTGGTATAAAGACAGACATATAGAACACATAGAACAATGAAACAGAATGGAGAATCCAGAAATAAACCCCTTCATATGTGTCACTTAATCTTCAAGGAGGTGCCAAGAATATTCAATAGGAGAAAGATAATCTCTTCAACAAATAGTGTTGGAAAAACAGAATATCCACATGCAAAATAAAATTGGACCTTTATCTTAAACCACACACAAACATTGTATAGATATAGATGTAAACAAAACCATCTCCATCTTTGTATCTTTTCATGCTGTGACCTTTGACCAACCTGTCCTTAAAAATCATATCAAAGCTTCTTGGTGATGATTGTGTTTCTTAAAGTGTAGCCATAAATACATTTGTTAGTAATAGCTGAATGGCATGACAACTGAGATAAATATCAAACTGGCAATAGTATTTATTATAAACAATCAGGAAGTATGGCCCTGGTGCTACTTCATTTTTTGTCTCTTTGCCTTGTTAATCATTAGTACCCAAGTTACACTATTAAAAAAGTACTGTTACAGGGTTCTGGTAGTGGAGAATAATTTGCACAAAACTGCTGGGCTGTCTGTCCACTTTGATCCAATCTTCCTGAAAGTAAATTACCCTACAATATTCTCTATGGAGTTGCCTGCTTCATCTTTCAGTCTGAAGATACCTTTTTGCTTTAGTTTTGTCAGCTAAACATCAATTCAAAATAGATTAAAGTCTTAAATGTAATACCTAAAGTTGTAAAACTCCTAGAAGAAAACATAGAGGAAGAGTTTCATGACATTGGTCTTGAAAATGCTTTCTTGGATGACACCAAAATCACAGGCAACAAAAGCCAAAATAGACAAGTGGGACCATATTAAACTAAAAGTTTCTGCACTACAAAGGAAACAAGCAACAGAGTGAGAAGGCAACTTACAGAATGGGAGAAAATATATGCAAACCATCTATCTGATAAGGGGTAAATATCCAAAATATAAGAAACTCCTACAACTTAATAGCAAAAAATTCACAAATAACCCAATTTAAAATGCACAAAAAACTTGAAAGTATTTCTTTTTTTGCTTTTCGGTATGTGGGTAGCTCCCTGACTGGGAATCGAACCCAGGCTGCAGCGCTGACAGCGCCAATGCTGAAGCCTTAAGCCACTACACCACCAGGGAACTCCCTTGAAGGTATTTCTTCAAAGGAGATTGGCAGCAGTTTATGAAAAGATGTTCAACATCACTCATCATCAGGGAAATGCAAGTCAAAACCACAATGAGACATCACCTCACACTTGTTAGGATGGCCATTAGCAAACAAAACAAAACAGAAAAATCAAGTACTGGCAAGGATGTGGGGACACTGGAACCTTGTGTACTGTTAGGGCAAATGTGAAATGGTGCAGCCACTATGGAAAACAGTATGGAGGTTGCTAAAAACATTAAACAGAAAACTACATGTGATCCAGTAATCCCACTTTTGAGTATTTATCCAAAAGAATTGAAATTAGGATCTCAAAGAGGTATCTGCACACCTTTATACATTGTTCACTACAGCCAAAAGGCAGAAACAACCTACATGTCTATCAACAGATGAATGGATAAATAAAATGTGGTATATACCTATAATGCAATATTACTCAACCTTATAAAAGAAGAAAATCCTGTCATATGCTTTAACATGGTAAACCTGGAGGACATTATACTAAGTGAAATAAGCTAATTACAGGATAAATACTGCATGATTTCACTTACATGAGGCATCTAAAGTAGTCAAACTCATTGAAGCGGAAAGTAGAATGGTGGTTGCCAGGCACTGGGGGGAGGGGAAGATGCGGAGTGGCTGTTCAATGGGTACAAAGTTTCAATCATGAAAAATGAAAAAGTTTGAGATCTGCTGCATACATTGTGTTTATAGTTAACAATACTGTAATGTACACTTAAAATTTTTAGAGGGTAGATAATATGTTTTTTACCATAATAAAAATAAAAGGATATATGCTCTTAACTGTTTACAAAACAAAACAAAAGAATCAGTTTTCTCTGCATCCTCCATCAACCTCAGCTCGGAAGCTCTAGGCAGGCCTGGCTTAGTCTCTGAATATCATTCAGGTGTCCGAAATTCTTTTATTTAGCATTATTTTTCAACAAAACATTTACTGTATACTTTACACTGACCACACAAATGAGTCAGAGAGAGATCCAAGCCCCATAGTACCCACGATTACTAAGCATACAGGCCCAATTCAGACCTTTTATACGTCTGGCGAACCAGGCCACAATGCCCCACCCCTTCTGTAGTCCTGGTCTTGGGATGCAACTGCAACACCTGCCATCAGGAGGAAGAGTCCATTTCCCCACCACTTGAAGTTGGAATGGTCATGTGACTCGCTCTGGCCAATAGAATGTGTTTATCCTGTTGTCCCTTCTAGGACCCTGCCACCATCACATAAACAAGCCTGGGCGATGCCGCTGAAGGGACCAGCCTAGACCAGCCAGCCCCCAGCGGGCCTGGCAGCTGACTGCGAGCTCTCAAGGGAGCCCAGCTGAAGTACAGGAAACCTCTCCCCACATGTGACAGAGATCTTTGTTTCTGCCTTCCCAGCACCCATTTCCTCTTGCTTCTGGGAACAACAATGACATTTCCCACAGGAACAAACGTCTCCCCTCTTTCCACAGTTGACCAACCCTGGGTTCCAGAGGTGGGTACGTGTCCAAGCCTCGGCCAGTCACACTATGCCTCCCCTGGCCAGTGACGGGTTCATAACTCCACCAGAATCAGTGGGAAGCATCCCCCTTTGCAATGGGAATGTTGATAAAACAGGAAATTAGACCAGAGCTACTGTGCAGCCATCTTGTTACTGTGAGGAGAACCCTGCCTAAAAATGAAGCAACAGATGATGGCAATGGTAATGACATAATGTGAGTCTTTGG
Source organism: Lyroderma lyra (assembly GCA_004026885.1). Taxonomy (NCBI): domain Eukaryota; kingdom Metazoa; phylum Chordata; class Mammalia; order Chiroptera; family Megadermatidae; genus Lyroderma; species Lyroderma lyra. Next base: position 147,630 of record PVJL010003233.1, read on the forward strand.
AGTAGTCAGTTATGCCTAAAGAAAGCCACCATGGACTTTTGGATTAAAAAAAAATTTTTTTTTTGGCTTTTTCCCTTAAACCAGATTGAATTAAGTTACTCTGTCTTATAAGCAAAGGTATCGTAATACATTCCACATTCTTCCCTTTATATGATGCCAAATGGTAAGTAGGGCAATTTATATGAAGTTGAAAAACAGGCAAACTAATCTATGGTGACAGATTGTCCATGGGGCATGGGGCCACTGACTGCAAAGAGGCAGGAGGGAACCTCCTGGGGTGAAGTTGGTGTCTACCTTAAGATATAACTTGTTTATACATGATAGATAGAACATAATTACATACGAGTGTACAATGTAACTTGTGTGGGTTCCACAAGTTAAATCAAAGCTTACCAAACTGTTTTCTGAAGATCTGTGCATTTCACTGTACACAGTTGTTCCTCAGTTTTTAAAATATTGCAATAATGATTCCATTTACCCCCAACACATGCCTGATGGAGCCACTTGTGAGGTTAGAGTCATCTGCTGGAGCCCTACCTGCCTGTTCCTTGCCCCTCACACACCCTGGCTTTCACTGCGAGTGCTGTGGCTTGTGGCAATTTTAAACTAGAGTCACACATTAGTTGATCCTCCTCCTGTTGATGAGTGGGACTCGGCCCCCAGCCCATGCCCTTGAATCTGGATGGGCCTGTGACTGCTGAGAACAATCAAGTCAGTGGCAGTGACAGCAGGAGACTTTCCAGGCTGGGTGACGAAAGGCACTACCATACCTGCCTTGTATGCTGGCACTCTCATTCTCAGCACTGTGAGCTGCTACAGAGAAAAGTCCAAGTCCCCGAGCCGCCACATGCAGGTGCCTGGCAGCAGTGGCAGCAAAGCAGCTGCCAGCCTTCCTGGTGCAGGCGCTAGTCGTGGCAGTGAGGAGCCACGAGCAGTGGCTTATTCTAACCAGCTGTCCCCAGATCCCGCCAGCCCGCTGACCTGCAGCCATTTGAGGTGGCCTGCCAGGCCTGTACTTGTGGGCCCTTTCTGGATCCCTGACTCGCATAATCCATGAGCATAACAAATGCTGGTGGTTTCCTGCCATTCCGTTTTGGGGTGATGTGTGGCACAGCCTCAAACACAGGAGGTGTGATACCTCCACTCCTGCCCTTACCTCACGACGTCCACTGACGCAGCCCCTGACTTGAAGAAATCAGTGGAGTCTTCCACCTCCAGGACGCTGGGGAGAATCCGCTTCCAGGTACCCTGAAAAACAGGCCTGGTGAGAACTGAGCTCTCAGGGGAGCTGGCAGCAGGTGTCAGCATGGTGAGAGCAGCCTGGCACGCGCATGGACACCTGGGATCAGGCTGAGCTCAGTCCGCTCCAAGGTGCAGCTCCTTCAAGGAGCCTGAAGGTCTTAGAGTGACCACCCTCGGGGGAAGGAGATGCTGGCACAGCTCAGGCCACTCAGCTGCTGTCCTCACGCCCAGCTTCTTTGGGGTCCCCACGGCAGTCCAGAGCTGGCAGGACGATGGAAATGCCAGAGCTGAGGGTATGCCTGGGGATTGGAAAGGCGGGGCCCAGTTCCTCCTGAGCCTCCCTCACGCCTGGCCTCACCTTGGTGCTGTTGTCTAGGTCTAGATATTCCCAGGGTGACACTGATGTGTAGGTGTTGTGCTGTAGAAGGGAAAGCAAAATGGGGAGCAGTTCTGCAGGGTCTCAGGAGGCCTGGGTCTTGTTGTCACTGAGAAGCTAGCTGGTTCTGTACCCTCTGTTCCCAGACGTGTGGAGGCAGGCAGTGCCTGCCAGCCGGCCTTGGGTAAGCATGGAAAGGGCAGTGACAGCTGAGTGGGCAGTACCTGCCCAGTCTCCCACGAAGGCCGTCTGGCAGGCCAGGATGGAACGACTGTTCTCTGGGCAGGCTCCCTGTCAGGACAGGAGCTGGGAGAGGCCTCGGACTCTGTTTGAGCTCCAGGCCATGACCAGTCGTTGGATGGGAGATGGGCAGGTCCAACTGGTATCAGTTCCCCATGGCCTTTAGCCTAACTTTCTTTCTTGGAAAGGTGTCATGGATTTACCGTTCCTATACTCACTGTGACCATTAGCAGCCACACTGAGCCACTACCTGTCACCACATGACAGCTGACTGCTCTCCACGCTTCCACCTGGGCCCTCACCCTTTGGCAACACCCTTTCCTGAACCTCCAGCTCACATTTAAATCCTGGGCTTCCTTCAGGGCCAACTTCTACATTACCTGTTCTCTGAAACCTCCACTGACGGCTTTGCTAGCAGGGGTTACCCTCCTCAGACTCACAGGGCCTGGGGTCACCAGTCACCTGCTGGTGTGTGGGCCTGCCACTGCACGGTGACCCTTACTGGATGCGTGTGGAACCTCCAAGAGGCCGTGCACCCTGAAGCCACAGAGTCTCCTTTAGATCCTGGCTTGACCCCTGACAGGCCATGGAGATGCAGGCAGCCTGTCGTGCCTCTGTCTCCTCATCCAAGTGAGAGGCTGATAAGAGCTGTGTGAGGATACCTTGTGTGAGGCAGGCAGGGCGCTTGGAGTACGGAAGTTGCTCAGTAACCATGTGTTTGGGCCACCTGCAATGTCCTGCACAGCTCCTGCTCGAGGTGGATTGGGTTGGGCTGGCGGCCCATAGCCTGCCCCAGCTTATGGCAGGCACTCCGTGAGTTCTGCAGAACATGGACTGACCCTTGTCACAGTCGTCAGGACAGATCCTCTCCACCCACACCAGGGGTGCTGCAATCGCCCCTCACTGGCCTTTCATCCCCAGCCATCTGCCTTCTACCTCAGTGGCCTCTAGAACACACTTCCTGGAAGGGTGACCCACGGGTAATGACAACAATGCTAATGAGCAACACAGCAGTGGAGGTGAGAAGGGCAGCCTGAGCCCTTGGGTTCCAGCCCCGCACACCGCTCCCAGTGGCCGTGATGCCACCTCAGCCCTCGTTCCTCAGCTGGGACATGAAGGTAACAAAAGCACCTACATGGTGGAGCTGTCACATTAACTACATACACTACTATTCCTGAAGTGCTCAGAACTCTGCGTGGCCACACAGTCTAGAAGCATCTGCTTCTTTTGATGACAGGCTCATTGCCAACATTTCCCGAGGCCCTGATGGCTGTTACTAAGTTGACCTTTTCCCGTGCATTCTGGCCCTCACAACACCCACTCGCAGGTGAAGGACTCAGTTGCAGCAGCTCCTGACCTGGGCCTAGCTGCACACACGCACAGCCTCACCCCTCTCTGAGTGCCGCTCGGTTACAGGCTCCAGAAGGCCCGTTGGTGCCGCTGGCCCTGCAACCCAAGGGCGGGGATGGGGGCCAGAGCAATTGCTCCAAGAATGCTTTTGGAATGAGTGGGCTTTTTTTTTTTTTTTTTAACATTCAGGATGTTCAGCTTTCAACTAAGGAAGTTCTCGGTGCCCTCCGGAGCAGTGTGGGTTTCTCATGTCCCTCCCTCACTGAGTCCTGCCAACTGCACTTGTCACCAGCGTGGCCTCCTGGCCGGCCCGCCTCCTCCCATCGCGGCCTTCCTCCTCGCGCCCAGCCGCGGCCTTCCCACGGCTCCCTAACGCGGGGAGGGCCTCGCCTTTGCAGTTCCTGCCGTCTCGCTCTTCCCCCAGAAATTCGCTCTCCATCCAGCTCTCCACTCAAGCCTTCCCCCTCCTTCCACACAGGGAAACCTTCCTCCTAAAATTGTTCCCCAGCCTCCAAGGACCTCGTTCCCAGCACCCTGTTATTTCACCCGTAACACTCCTCCTTGTCTAAAAGTATTCTGGTGATTTCCTTGGCTGTTCACTGGCTCTCTTCTCCACGAGAAGGGACATTTCATGACAGCAGGGACATGGCTTATTGTCGCATTCTTAGTGTCTGGCTTAGCACCCAACATTTGGTAGGAGCTCACTTAGTATTTGTTAGACAAGCAGTTGGCTACCAGAATGAATGAGTGAAGGGCTGACAAGGCACCATGCCTTCCAGGGACAGGGTGGTGGGTGGGGGCAGCAGGGGGGCCAGGCACAGTTCTGGGAAGTGACCTCCTACTGGACTCAGCTGGAAGGGACTAAGTCTCAGACAGGAAAGTGCTGCCCAGCATCGTAAGGGGGGAGCTGGACTGGAGTCCGGGCCTGCCTGACTAGGACGCCTATGCTCAGAACATTGTAGGGTGCTCCCTTTTGGGAAGCCTTTCTGGAAGGTTCCAGTGCACGTGTTCTATCAGAGGACCATGGGCTTGGTGCCTGACTCTTTCAGCTATTCCAGGGGTTTCTGTTTCATTTGTCCACTGTTGACAATGGGTCTCTGAAAGAGTCAGACCCAGCTGGTCAAATCTCAGGGTCCCAGTTGTAGCAGAAGGATCAAGAAGATACAGAAAGGCCCAAGACAGGACAGAACAGACACTGTGCTGGGGCCAGCACATATATCCACAGAGAGTGCACACACCCGACTCCAGAGAGTGTAATTCGTGAAGCACACGTGCAGTGTGTAACCTGCTTGACCAGACCGTGTCCCCGAAGCGGTCTCCTACCCGCACAGCCTCCATGGTGACCAGCTCTGCCTCCGTCAGCTCGAGGGCACTGCTGTCCTCTCCCCTGAAGAAGTGCGAGGCCGGGATCATCTTGCCGTCCTCCAGCTGGATGCTCTTCACCAGCAGCTGCAGAAGGGAGAGTATCAAGGGGCCTGTGGTTGCCCTTATAGCAGGGGACAGAGCAACTGCACAGGGAGTCTCAGATGATGAGGAAAGGAGTTCAGAGAGGGGAGGCTGCTGTTTTAGGGGCACAGAGGAGACTGTAGAGCTCATGCTCACTTTTCCTGGTCACCCACCCACCACGCTCCTGCTTTCTTTTTAAGTATAATGACTATTATTTCTGTAAAACTGGTGCCCACTCATTAGACAACATAATTCAAGCACTGCTTTGAAAGCCAATTGAGAAAACAACTAATCACACAATCGCCAACTACTGAAACCCCATGGGAACACTGGGTAAAGGTCAGAGATGCCCCCTGGGGGGCAGAGGTGGGGAGAGGAACAGATGTGCTCACAGGTAGAGGAGGCCATCTCTGTTTGATGAGAGATCTGTAAGAACAGCATATTCTATACATGCCCTAACCAAACTGGAGCCCGGTTCCCTGCCTGACCCCAACCCTGCTGCCTTCTGAAGATGTTGTGGAGCTTTCTGTGAGCTAAACCCCAGCCAGACCCAGGTGGAAGCTCCCAAGAAATGCTTTAGCCAACGGTGTCCACCAAGGCTGCCTCCTTTGCTTTGCTGTCCCTGTGGATATCACAGAGGATGCAGTCGGTGCCCCTGTCCTGCTGCAAGGATGCCCAGCTGCTGTAAGGGGGGCTGTTAGTGGCTTACTTCTGCACCCCCTCCTCCTTGATGTTGGTGGACAGCGGTGCACAGAGAGGTCCAGGGGCTATGGCTCATTGCCGCCCACCTGGCATGAGGGGAGTGAAAACCAAGGACTGAGTGATATAATGATGCTGGGACATAATCGGCAATGCAAGTCGTACTGCAGAGCTTGCCCTGGGATCGGATGGAGGCTGCACCACTCCAGAACCCTTATCTTCACTTAGCATTGTCCTCTGTTCTAGCCTGCTTCACAAGTGGTACATGATTTGCCTCCAGAAATCATGTGCACAAGATCTTCCATCTCAGGAGCTACTTCTATGGAACCTGACCAAAGACAGATCTGGTTTTCCAACTACATTTATCAATCACGAATACCTGAAACACTCAACAGCTGTACGTCACAGACACTGAGGGCAGCCTCGGTCTCTCTGAGGGCAGAGCATGGAAAGGCGGTCACTCAGAGTGAGCTCACACCAGTCCCAAGCAAAGCTGTGCCACACTCCACGTGGCCTGTATGTCCCGATGCAGCCAAGGTTCCCACAGCCACAGGGTTTGTTCACATTCCCTACAGTGCTGGGAGTCCCCTGCCTGTCCTTCTTCTTTCCTGCCCCTGCTATCTTAAAGTCCAGACCTGCCCAACTACTGCACAAGTGAGCATAGTGACAACTGGTGGGCCTCAGAGCCAGAAGTTTAGGACTTAAATCCCAGCTCTGCCATGACCTGGCTTGGGTGACCTTGGGTAGATTTTTAAAATCTCTGTGTTCCATTTTTTCCCTCTGTAAAATGGTATACTATTAATACATATCTTATAGGGTTGTTGGGAGCATTAAATTTAGTACATGTAAATTGTTTTAAAACTGCCTGGCACAGAGCAAGTGCTCCATACACATTAGCTGTTACTCTGAGTTACAGAGGCCGCTAATACAAATCAAAGCATGCTACATGCCTGGTATGGCTCCAAGGGTTTGTAAAATAGGAGGAAACTGAGGCACAAAGGTTAAGTGACTCCATCCAGTGGTGCTTGGACACTCTACAGGACAAATACAAGGCTTCAAGTTCAAGGCTCCCTGGAGAGGGCTTCCCCTTGATTCTGACACCCTCAGAGGACACCCAGCTCTGGCTGGGGCATCTGGTCAGGAGAAGCAAGATGCTGGCCTTCTTGGAACATGGAGATGTGAGTGGGGGCAAGCATGGACTTCTGGAACCTCCCATCTTATTTTCTCCTATTTTCTCCAGGGCAGCCTGGGGTCTAACTGCAGGGTCGGAGCCCTAGGATAGGGGTGCGCATAGCCTAGAGCCTACTGTATGGACATGTGACCCACAGCAGTATCGTTACCATTCTGTCATCATTCCCGAAGAGGAGCAGTCCTCCTTTGGTGACCACCCCTGGCCGATGGGCTCCTGGAATGGGCAAAACTTCGCCCTTAGGCACCAGGCCTGCAGTGTTCAGTGTCGAGTTGAAAAATGTCAGCTTCTGTTCAGAAACAGGACCAGAACACCAGAAGGTGGTGGATGAGAAGAGGCCCTCGCTGCAGGCAGTCTAGGCAGGGCTAAGCAGGACTAGGGAAATGACGTAGGGGCCAGGGGCAGCATGATGTGAGAGCCACAGCCCCAGGATTCTGCCTCCAGGGGCCTGGAGGAGCCTTGAAGGTCTTGGGAGTCCTCAAGCTCTGTGTTCCTCTAAGACTCTTTGAATTGGCCCATGGCCTCAGACCTCAGGTGGGCAGATGTTAGGAGAAAATCTGCTCAAGGCGTCATGGAGGGAAGAAGTCTGCCCTGGGAATGCCACGAAGCACCAGTCACTTTGCAAAAGGTCTTGTGGTGGCAAAAGCAGCAGGGGGACTTCCTGACAGAGTTTGGGCAGTTGATCAGTGGTCAGGGGTTTGGACAGTCTGGGACTTTGTGCAAGACAGGACCACTCTCCATGGAATGAGTATAAAGTCCCCACTTAAGGTCTTCCCAGCCTCTCACCTTGAGAGAGACTGTGAGCCCCAAGGGCTCCCTATGTCCAGCATTTGGTCTGTCCCATTGCCCAGCCTCAGGCCTGAGCATGCTGCCCCAAACCCTGGGGACAAATCGCAGTCAGAGCTGGGCCTGGCCGTGAGCCCAGTGGTGAGAGTCAAAATATTTTACAATCAGTATGGCTCAACCCCAGAGTTGCTGCAGGACCTGAAGGCCTTGAGGTGTGCTGTCCCTTTACACTTTAGCCATCGGATGATAGGTAGGTCTCACGCTCCTGGGGGAGGGGCTGAAGTGGCTGGGGGCCCTTGGGTGGGGTTGGCGGGGGTAAGGGAAGTGGCTATTTGCCAACCAGTTCAAATATATTTTGATAAGTTTGCCGTCAGTGGGGCACAGCAGTGCAGCCAGCCCAATCCCAGTCACGTAATGAACATACCTGCCCACAAGCCTCTGTCCAGGCACCTGGAACCTTGTCATTCCCACGGATCCAGTTATGAATGGCCTCTGCTGGCTGGTCCCAGTTGATCTGTGGGGCAAGAGGGGTCTGCTCAGCTGGTGTCTCTTTATTCCCTGACCATCTGGGTGATACCTCTGCCCGCCCCTCCGACTCTGATGACCCCTGACAGGGGTTGAGGCCTGGAGGAGGAAGGTGGGAAGTCCAGCTTCTTCTCAGACACTAGCTGGGTGGGGTCTCTCTCTGGTAGCCAGGCTCTGGGTGCTCTGACACTCTCAGTCTTTCATGGGTTGAGTAAATGTAAACTGCTAGTTTGGGGAAGATAATGTTCTGTGTTAAGATGGCCAAGGCCGTACTTGGAGTCTCCAGCACAAAGTGCAGGCCCATCCCATCTGCACTGCCAACGGCTTCTCCTGTCTTCTAGGACTCACACAGATCCCCACACAGCACCCCATAAGTCCTTGGCAGAGATACAGCTCGTAGGCCCCCAAGACTCCCCGTCTTGGGACAGCTTTGAGGAATTAAATTACCTTTCGTTCCTCATCTTAGAGACTTTTGGCTTTTGGCACTACCATTGATATTTTACGCACACACTCTCTCTCTCTCTCTCTCTCTCTCTCTCTCTCTCTCCTCCCTGGGGGCCCTGCCTGCCCATTCCTCCTAAAAAGGAAAAGGGAAGAACCCAGAATGGATCCTGTGCAGGGGCCGCGTGCCTCCCCGCACCCACGGCTGTGCTCACGCTCCCCCGGCCTGGACAGCCCTCTCTTCTGGCCTTACACAACCCGGCTGCCCAGCCCGAACCTGGCTCACCCAGGATGCCTTCTATATGCAGCCTGCGCACAAGCCGGCTGCAGCGGGGCAGAACCCTGGCACTTACCTCGGCTGTCTCCTTCTTCTGAATGCCCTCGTAGGTGGCTCCTTCCTCAGGCTGAGGGACTCTGGGAGCGCGGCCCTCGGCAATCAGCCTCACCGCCTGCACCTGGGGAGGCCCGGCTCCTTGGTATCGCCAGCCTTAGGGTCCTCCCCTTACTCCCATCCCCTGGGTTCACAATGAGTCTGGACCCTGCCCCACACTGTACATACATGCCTGGTACATAATAGGCACCTAAGAAACACAGTATCTCCTGTATGAAGAGATGAGGCTAGCCCGCATCCAATTCCAATCTGTACAATGGGCCCAAAACCTTGCCTTCTCTACCACACACAGTTTTACAAGGTTATACAGAAGATCTTAGAAGATGACACAAAATATAAAGCCCTGTAATGGTGTAACACACACACAAATTTTAGAGTTTTGTCTAAGACCTTCCCTGATTGCTAAGGAGAATGGATCGTGAGCTTCGTGATAGGTTTGAAGGTCTGAGATTAACCAGAAGTAGTTTCTCTGTTAGGAAAGAGGAATTTTTGTGAGAGAAGGAATCAGGGCAGGTGGAAAGGGGAGCCAAGGAGCCTAGGCTCGTGGTGAGGGAGGGGCTCGGGGGAGAGCCCCTAGAGGCGCTGAGACTGGGAAGTGACGGGAGTTTCAGAAATGTCTAAAGCAGGACTGCTCGGTGGAACGCTCCGTGGTAAAGGAGATGGTCTACGTCTGCACTGTCCAACACAGCGGCCATAGGCCACGCATGGTTCCCAGGGACTTGACATGGAGCTGGCGAGCTCAATTTTTAATTAGAATTCGTTCTGATTATTTAATAGCCACATGTGAGTAGTAGCTGCCCTGTTGGACAGCCCAGGCTTAAAGGATACTGTAGTTGTTTTGGGTGGGATGTGCAAGATAACCCCTTTCTGTGTTTCTCACATGAAATCTCCAGCAATATACTTTGAGTAGGAGAGAATACAAAGAGGCACCTAGTTTAACAAACCTCAAAAGTAAAAGGTGGTGGCTGAGGGCGTGGGGACAACTGACACTTTTATGTCATTATTATGCTTATTGCTATTTCCAAACAGTGAGTGCTCTCCTCCTGGAGACCTCCTGTCTGACTCCCGCCTGCTGATGGGGGAGAGTCAGGAATGTGTCTGCCTTTGGACATTACTGGGTGGCCTCCCCCAGCTGGACTATCAGCCACCCCTCACTCACAGCAACTCCTCTGGGGTCAGGTCCCATGGGCCCCACCTGCTGTGGCAAGCACAGGTGTCTCTATCTGCCATTCTTGTGTCTTCCTCTGATAACAAAAGCCTCTTTCCTGTGGAGAACTGAGTCATAAGACTACAACTAGACCAGACTTCTTTCTCCAACTGGCCACAGCAGGAAGCATATGACTAAGGCTAGCCAATTGAAGGGCTCCATCATTCAGGCCAGTGATTGGCTCAGGATAATCACATGACCCTAAATGGGCCACATGCAGTCTTTTCTGATTTTTCATTCATGAATTCTAGGAGAAAGAGGGTTTCTTTTCCCCTCCAATGCAGAGATGTAAATCTTGACTACCTTTCTTCCTATTTGAGGGCAGGCAACCTGAGAATGAAGCTAACAAACAGAAAAGTAGAGTCAGGGTGAGGAAAGAGAGAAAAGTAGAATCCTAGTAATATGGCTGAAGCCTCTGGATTCACACCATCCCTGCCTCTAGTCTTCTTTGTTAAGTGAGCCCAAAATGTCCCCTTTGGGTAAAGGTTTTTGAGTTGGGTTCTGTCCATTGTAAGCAAGAGTCCTGCCTACTGTAGTGCATTACATGTCTTAATCTTGCCTCTTTGAAACCCTGAAATGAGAGCACTCCTCCCTCAGAATCCTGGAATTAGGAGAACTCATTCCCAACCAGCTCCGAGTGGCAGGCTGGACTCAGAGAGGGTGTCCGGAAAGGAGAGGCCTTGAGGGCACATGTGACAGCGTGCCCCCAGCCCTTACCATCCCTTTGATGCCTTCGGGGAAGAGGAAGCGGTTGTACAAAGTGTTCACGGTATCATCCGGGAGGATCTCACACTCCTTCTGGAGCAGAAGGTCCCCAGTGTCCAGGCCATCGTCTGCCCAGAAGATGGTGAACCCACCTTTTTTATCCCCGTGAATGAGGGTCCTAGAGAGCAAAAGAGTGAGTCTAGCAGGAGGGACAACAGAGAAAGGCTCTGTGGGGGCAGCCTTTATGGCCCCTGCCATCCTCCAGCACACCCCTGATCCCCCTTACCCACTGGGGGGACTGGTTCATACTCGGTAAGCATGGGAAGGAGACAGAAAATGGTATTTATTGACACCACGTCTATGCCAGGCATTGTGGGAGAAGCCCTATACGCCTCACGTAACGTAATCTTCTCAACTGATCTAACAGGCATTGCGTGGCCCCTTTACAGGGAAACTGAGGGCCCGAGAAGTGAAGAGATGTGGCTGGAGATCTGGGAGTCTGCATTCCAACCAGGTGACTGCAGCCTCTTCCCAGCTCCCGTCCCTCCTACTCATCTAACCGGCCTCACCCACAGACACATCACACCCTGGTTGTCTTCTTAGTCCTTAAAGCAGGCTTCGGGGTACATCACCTGCTTGGAGCCCAAGGGGTCTCCTGGTGAGGCTTTGGGCAAGCCCCTCGACCCACTCTGTCCCCGCGACGGCTGCCACAAGATGAGAACACTGACTGCTCACTTTGCAGTTGACTTGGGAACCCAGAGCGCTCAGCGACGCCTTTGTCCCCACCCGCCCCCACTCCACTCCCGTTCTTGCTGACTGATGGCGCTTTCCCAAGCTGGTGTGTGGGTACCATCGGGCGGCACAGGACAGGCATCTGCATGACGCCTGCTCTGGGGCCCCAGAGAAAAGCTCCCCGAAAAGAGAGGATGATGATTCCGGCAGCTGGGGGTGTTTTCGCCATCTTACCAGTTGATGGCCGAGGCGCCTCGGTGCCGGGGGAGCAGACTCGGGTGGTAGATGATGGAGCCGTGGCGGGGGGCACTGATGACCTCCATGGGGATGAACTGGCTGCAGAAAGGCAGGACATTGAGCTCGGCACCCAAAGCCTGGTACTTTGCCACCACGTCAGGCAGAGCCTGTCCTCTGGCCCTCCAGCGGGGGAACTTGAACACTGGCACTCCATCCTTCTCGGCCTCCAGGCCTGTGGGACAGCGAGTGAGAACTGGGTCCTGGGGCCTCCTTACGCCCTCCCACACGTGGCCACGTCTGCCTTCCCAACAAAGCGACTTCTGCACCTTCTTTCCAGGCCTGTTCCTTTCACCCTCCCCACTGCCCAGCCAGCCTCCATTGGGCAGCACAGGGGGGACGGCACTAGTTAAGGGTGAGGCTTCAGGACTGCGCTGTCTGGACTGACTGCTGCTGACCACCGAGATGTCGGAGCGCCTCCCCCTCCCAGACTCCGGCCTGACCCTCCACGGCTGACCTCTTGCCCTCTTGCCACTCCCACAGCCTCACCAGGCCCGTCACCAAGTTTCTGTTTCTCTACCCTTTTCCTCTCTGGGTGGGTCTGGGACCCTGCAAACTGCATATGTAAGCACTGCCCAAAAGGGGTGCTGAGGGACATGGACAAGCTGGAGGGGGAGAAAAGAGGAGGAGAGGCTTGCTTCTTCCTGTGAACTCCTGTCCTGTGAGCATCACCCCAGCTTCACATCTTCACCCCAGAACAGCAGCTGAGTCAGTTTGCAGAACTAGCCTCAGTGCACACAAGCCCCTCCTGCTGGTGTCTGCACTCCAAGGTTCAGCTCCTCCTCAGGCCCCGCCTCCTGTCCCCAGTCCCCACAGCCAGCATGACCTCTGCACAGGTCTGAATTTCAGCCTCTCAAACTTCCAAGTTTTAGAAAGTATAGCTTCTTCCCTCGCTTTCCCCAGGCTTAGAGGTGGCAGCTGCCTCCTGCAGTCACTACCTCAGTACCTTCGAGCTCTCTTTTGGCAGCCCCTCTTTAGCACCTATTGACACTTCCTTGTACTTGGTTCTTTGTTAGCATGCTGATGTCTGGCCCGGACCTGACCCACCCTCCAACCCCCTCTGCCTTTGTACCTGGGTGTCCAGGAGTGTTATGGGAGGGTGGGATCAGCGTGGGATTAGACTGTGCTTGCAAGGGATTACTTCTGCAGGACATCTGAGGTAAGGTCAAGTAGCAATCCCAGCCAGGCTCAGAGTCTGGTGTCAGTGGTCACTTAGTGGCCGGAGGCTGTGCTCAGGCTATGTCATGGGTCACACTGGGGTCAGATCTGGGACCAAGGCCTGGCTGACGTTGGGGCAGTGCCGGAGCTGAGTCCAGGGTCTCAGGGAGACTCAGTTTTCCCCCCGAACCAAGACCTTATGTCTTTCCAGACCCACAAGGCCCCTTTCCTAAACCTGACCCCATATTCTGTGTCTGTCAGGTCTGAGATGGACCCAGAAAGGACACATGAGTGTCCTAGGAGGGTCTGTGCATCTGAGCTGAGGGCCCCCGCATCCTGCCATGTTGCTAACATCTGCAGCTTGGCCAATAATTCTCAAGATGTGCTCCGAGAGCCAGAGACATCCGCATCACCTGGAAACTTGTTAGAAACGCCAATTCTCAGACTGCACTCCGTGCGTCCCAGGGTTGCAGGGACGGGGGCTCAGCACTCTGTGTACCAGGCCCTCCTAGTGGGGGGGGGACACCGTCACTCCTGACTGGCGTTCTTTTCAAACCTGGAGTGGCCAGACAACAGGGCCCTGGGAGCAGGGCCAGTTTTTCCATGGCCCTTCAACTGAATGCAAACTTCACCCCCATGACCAATGGGAGGGAAGTCTCCACTTGGCTCCAGAAAAGCTGGGCAGCCATGTGTCAATTGAGCAGGATTCAGAGTGGATCATGCTTGGGCCTCTAGCCAGGAACACCCATGGCCCCACCACAGGATCCTGCAGGCTTCTGCTCGCTCACTGCTACCCACCTTCCTGCACACCCCTTTTCCCTGCTCCTAGGCCACCCACTCACCCAGGGGGTCCGCCTTCCCGTTCTTGTCTGGGACAGTGAACACGCCTACGATCTCATGGCCTTCCTTCCTCAGGTGACAGTAAACTTCCTGGCCGAATAAGCTCTGCCCAATCACTGCGATCTTCATGGCAGCAAGGGGGGGCCGGAGGACCTGGGAAACAACAAGGTGGCAGCATTAGACAGGGCTCGCTGGCCCAAGTGATGCAGGTGCAGAGCAACTCACCTGCCTGCCCCTGCCCCAACCTCTCGGACCCCTTCTGGAGCTCCCCAGACCAGAACACAAAGGCTGCCCTGTGAAAGGACAAGAAGAAAAGGTTCTGTAAGGGGGGATTTTAGATGCACAGAGATGGTAGTACTGGGGACTCCTCCTTGCAACTCTCCGAATTGGCATGGAATGCTGGATGGCAAGTTCTCTGAGGTGTAGTTGAGTATATTTCTGTAACTAACCAGTCTGTGACCTTGGTCAAGTCACATCAAGCCCCCATTGCCTCATTCATTAATGACAAAGATATCACATGCCTCAAATGACATTCAGCCTACAAGTCAGGCTTATTCCCCCGAGGCAGAAAGCAGCAAGGGGCCCTGGGCACGGGGGCCTTTCTACCTCAGCCCCACAAAGAAGAATGCCTGGTGAACAGGCCCTGAGGACTAAAAGAGGAGGTGGGAAGGGGGAGTGGGTGCCACTGCCCTGGCCAAGAAGAAAGATTTTTGGAATGATCTGTAGCTAGATCATGCAAATGTCTCCAACGTTTGGGCATTCATTCACCAGGCTCACATCTGTAAAGCCTATTATTCGCTCAATAGATTATAGTTCTTTAAATTGTCCATTTATAAAAATAAGGATTTTGGGGGAAATTTTTATTGACCTTATATGCCTCATAGATACAGAAAAGTGCACAAATCATATGCATAGAGCCCACTGAATTTTTGCAAACTGAACACACCCTTATAATCAGCACTCAGTTAAGGAATTACTTCGGAAGCCCCACTGGAGTCTCTTCTAGTCACTACATTCCACTAAGAGGAACTGGACTTGCAACAGCATTGAATAGTTTTGCTTGTTTTTAAAATACATGTGTTCTATTTATGTGAATGTAATTACACATGGTAATGTTTTGTGGATTCCCCTGCCCCAACATTACCCATGTTGTAATTGTGATCATTCTCATTGCTGCATAGTATTTTATTGTGTGAATGTAAATAAATACATTTATTTATCATTTGGGTAGTCTCTAGTTTGAGGCAATTACCAATAAAGATGTTATAAGGATTGTGGCACATGGTTCTTCTTGTATCATTGGGGTTCTAATTTGCAATTCTCTGATACTAATGAAGTTGAACATCTTTTTCTATGTATACTGGTTATTTGTATATATATACTTTGGAGGGGAGGAGTGGGTAGCTCCCTGGCTGGGAATTGAACCCAGGTCGCAGCATTGAGAGTGCTGAAGCCTAGTCACTACACCACCAGGGAGCTCCCTTCCTTTGTATATCTTTCCATGGGTATTGACTCTTTGCTTCTTTTGTCTATTCTTTATGAAATGCAGAAAGATTTTTTTTGTTTTGTTTTTCAAATAATCTAGACTATGAGTCCTTTGTCAGATACATACCTGCAAAAAAAAAAAATCTCTTCACAAAAATCAATTCGAAATCCATCACAGATCTAAATGTAAAACACAAAACTAGAAAACTGGAAGATAACACAGGAGAAAACCTAGATGACCTTGAGTATACAGCGACTTTTTAGATATAACACCAAAGGCATGATACATAAAAGAGAAAATTGATAAGCTGGACATTGTTGACATTAAAAACTTCTGCAAAAATCATTGTCAAGAGAATGAGAAGAAAAGTCACAAATTGGGAGAAAATATTTGCAAAAGACATATCTGGCAAAGGACTGGTATTCAAAATACACAAAGAACTCTTAAAACTCAGTAAGAAAATAAACAAACCTGATTAAAAAATGACCCACAGACCTTAATAGGCACATCATCAAAGAAGATGTACAGATGGCAAATAAGCACATGAAAATAGGCTCCACATCATATGTCATCGGGGAAATGCAAGTTATTAAAACAACAAGCTACTACTACACACCTACTAGAATGGCCAAAGTCTGGAACACTGACAACACCAAATAACAGTGAGAATGTGGAATTCTCTATTAGTTAAACTACAATCTTTTAGGAATTTAAGTTTAGTTTCTGGAGAAATGCCATTTGCATTTGTGATATTTTGTTACTTTGTCATGGTGCTTGATGATTTTTTCCTCTTCCAGTGCATGTGAAGTAGCAAGCACCTTTATGAGCTGCCTGTGTTATATTTGAGACTCAGCGCCTTCCACTCTCCACTGCCTTTGCCAGTGGTGTCCTCGGTGCCCTTGTTGTCACTTATTGTGCCTCCAGGGTTGCTGGTGCCTTGCTTTTGTCAGTGTCACTAGGTCACAGATGCGGTTGCTGTCCTTGGAACCTCAGGTCTTGGGTGCCACTGAGGTTCCTGGAGCTTCTGGTCGTGGGATCCACCTCCAATGTTGTGAGCATCAGGGCCCTGGGTGCATCTCCTGCTGCCAGGAGACCTGAGACCACAGTCACCACTGCCATGAGGCAGGGGTGTACCTGGGTTGTGTGTGAGTGCTCCTGTGGTTCCTGGAGCTTCTGTTCTGGGCGCTGCCATGTTTGCTGTAGCCTCAGGTCACAGACACCACTACTGCTGGGTACTGGGGTTTTGAGTACAGTCCTCATTGCTGGGAGGGTCAAGGTCACAGTCACCACAATGGTGGGGGCTATGTCTGGGTCATGGGTGCTGCTTTGGTTGCTGGAGCCTCTGGTCATGGCCACTGCCACCCCTGCAGTCTCTGTGGAAAATAGTTGAGCAGTTCCTCAAGAAGCTAAACATACAATTACCATATTGCTCAGAAATTCCACTCCTAGGTGTATATCTTTTCTTTTAAATTGGGTTGTTTACCTTTTTTGTTGAGTCGTATAAGTTCTTTATAAATTCTAAATATTAAAATCTTACAGATATATGATCTGCAAATATTTTCTCCCATTCTGAAAGTGGTTTTTTTCATTTTCTGGATAACATTCTTTAATGTACAAAAATGTTTAGTTTTGATGAAATCCAATTTATCTATTTTTCTTCTGTTGCTCATGTTTTTGGTGTATATAAAAAATTTTATTGCTAAATACAAGATCGTAAAGATTTACCCACTTTTGACAGGTGGAGGGGGAAGCAGCCACTTTTTTATACACCCAGCACTTATTTTTCTTCTTAATAAATCCTTCTCTCAAGGAAATCTATTTCACTA